>ML780911.1:23276-47751 GCA_009831015.1 Picea engelmannii
CTTCTAATTCTCTGTTGAGTTAGGTTAACTCCCAGGGTTAATCTTCTATTCTTCTGTTGAGTTATCTTTTACTCCTTTCCTTTTCCTTTCTTAAGTCAACTTAAAAATATAACTTTTAACTTCTTGACATTCCCCCCCCTTTAGTGTGAGACTATGACCTAGTGGGGGTGCCCAGGCCACTGAGTCTCCTCATTACCTCTCTAAGAGGTGGGGGACATTATAGATCACTATGTAAAATTTGGTTGTGGACATTTATTGCTTTACAAAATAACCTTATAGATTTTATTATGTTCTCTCCCATTTATTTTAACTTTCATTTAATGATTCCTTGATTTATAAAATGTGCATGTTGATTTGTAATTTACAAATTATTTAGAAATTTTATATTCTAATCTGTTTTAAATTATTTGTTTTGATTTTTTATTTAAATGATAATAAATTATCATTTATCATTCTATAAGATATAAAATATGAATATAAATTTTCCTGTACATTCAAATTTTTATCATTAATAAATATGAACCTTTTCCATATATACTTAAAAATGTATTATTAAGAAATAATAACATAGTGTATAATCATGTTGATGTATATCATATAACTAATTAAAATAAAGTTCTAAATAAAATTTACAATCACTTAAATTTTGAATATGCATTAAATCTTAATAATATTTTGAAATAAATGAATGAAAAAATAGTGTTACCAAAAGTGTTTTTAAGAGTGTATANAAAAAAAAAAAAAAAAAACAAATTTTTATTATACAAAAAGGAAAAATCATTTTTTTATTATATAGAAAAGGAGTTGTTACATTAAGAGACATAGGGATTCTTTTGGAAACCAAGTCCCCAACTAGATCACTATCTTCAAAAATTGAGATATCAAGTATCGTTAAGTTTTTCAACCAACTAAATTTTAGAAAGAAAAATGACTAATATACAAGAGTATATATATTCATAATTTCATAAATTAAAAACAAAATTAGAAACTATAGTTTGACCAAATATCAATTTTTTGGAGAAGGAATGGTCTCCTCCACCTCCACCACCAACACTAGTTCTACTTCTTTTATCATCATCCAAGGTGGCCTTTGAGGGTTTTGGATTGGTGTCCAACACTATTGGGTTGTCTTAGGTCCCATCTAAGCTCAAAGAGACCTACACTTTATTTCCTTTCCCAATCCCCTCTTCATCCTTTAATACCCTGATCTTGATGTTGAAAATGAATTGGAAGATCACTACTAACTTTCCCACAAATATTCTAATTGTATGAAGGATTTCCTACTACTCTTCCTTATTTTTCTTTAGTGCTTGGGCCACCAGATTCTTCACCAGCTAGTATGTTTCCACAATCTTGAAGAATTTTGTATCCCAAGTCCTGGAATACATTGGATCATCCACCCAACCTTGAATTTCCTCCATAATTTTATCATTCAGATTCAAATGGTGCTTAGCCCTCGTAACCTTCATCGCCTCTACTTCTCTCTGAGCTTTCTCTAAACAATTTTCTACAAAGTGATGGTGAGCTTCCCAGGATTTGTTCTCTCTTCTAGTTGTTGAAGCCCAGGTTTTGGATGATGAATATTTATCAACACTCCCCTTACTCTTATGTTTCCATCACTCCCCCTTTTTCCTGAGCCTCAACCCATCTCACTATCCATAGAAAAGAACAAAAAAAAACCAATGATTAAACAAAAACTCTACTCAACCAACCACAACAAAATCCACTTCACCACGGGCCGTAATGGAAACCCTCCTTAAGCCCTCCTAGTCTTGAATGAAGGAAACCCTTTGGTAATCCATCATTTTCTATCTGGGTAACATCATTTTGAGCTTCAGAAGGTTCTCGGACTAACCTTCTCCACCACCCAAATTCCATAGAGATATATCCCTTTATTATCTTGCATTCTTATGATTTCAAGATCATTCCAACCTCCTATCATCAACATATGAAACTCCATCTTTGAAACAATCCTATCCTTCTTCAATTCCTCTCATATGACCATAACTCCTCTCTTCACATCACAGTACTATTGATATCACATGACCTCCCTCAACATAATTGTAGGTGTTGGGAGTAAGGGTGTTGTACTCCCCTCTACAACATCCAAATCTCTCTAATTACACCTAATCTCGACCATCCAACTCCTGCATTGATGGTACCTCTCTGCATGGTGGAGTGGCAACCTGGCGAACCACATGTGCATCGAAGGCCCCACCCATTGACACCCCATCCTAGGGATAAAAAGAAATTTGATCCATGCCATAAAATTATAGAAAATTATTTTTTTTGTAAAATTTAAGCGTCGATGTATAATTATGATGACCTTTCTAACAATAAGAATTTAGAATAGTAACAATGTTTTGATTTAAACGGATAATTTAAAAAACTTGAAAAGCTAATTCAAATATAGTACAAGAAATGAAATGATGAATATCTAATAAACTAACTTTTGAAAATGAAAAATTGATATAATCATATAATTTTAGATTTATTTTAAAGAATTGTATATTATTATTATTTTTAAATATAATGCATATGTTCATGTAAAGATTAATTTAATGCATAAATAATGTAATCTTCTAAAAAAAACTACTGTGTACACAAACACATATACTTGTTTTTTAGGAGATTGCATCATAATTTGTACTAGCATAAATGATGTAATCTCCTAAAAAACAACAATTGTGTATCTAGCTTGTACTAGTACATAGATTTTTTGGCAAAATAATTAATTTTATTTTTATAATTATTTATAATTAAAAAAGATTTATGAAACCTTGAACTTATGATGTCATATGATAATGTAGGATTTTAGAGCTTTGAAATAATCAAAATAGATTTTTAGAGTGTAGATATTGGTGACATATAAACCAAAAGACATGTGTATAATTTTAGATATGGGAAGTTGCATGAAGTTGCTTCCTAAAAATTTGCAATAGGAACAACACGTGTTGTCAATTTTAGAAATGTGCACATGTTCCTCTTACTATTGCTTCACCTCTTGCCCAACCTCCATGCACTGCCCATCTCACTTCCAATTTTCTCTCCATGTAGATTTTGTTCTATGTGTAAAAGGAGTGTGTTTGTTATTAACACACACATATTCTTTTTTCTAAAAAACAAACCATGACCTCTTTTCCACTCATTTTTTCCAACCCATGCCCTCTCTTTTCTATCTATTCTCCAACCTATGTATTCAATTTCTTCTTGGTTTATCCCATATTTGATGAGTACAAGCATAAGGGAGGTTGGTATAATTGGAAATCAACCTTCCAATAGAGGAGTTCTCATATTTAGGTAGGTTTTATTTTGAATTTCATTATTATATTTGCTAAATTATACAAATTTAAATAGTTTTTAGAAATCCTTTATTATTGTTTAATGTAGTTTTTATTCTAATAAGATGGAGAAAAACCCTAATCCGAAGACAAAAACTCACCTCCAACCACCTTTACAAGACCCACAAATGGAAATTAATCAATATTTAGATGAAATTAGAAACTTGATTAGTGACCTTAGGAATATTAGATAGCCATCTCATGATTCCTTGGTTTCTTTGCTTGACACCATTGTTGCTTTCATTAGCCATGCTTGTGGCCAATTATTTGTTGGGTAGGTGTTTTATTATTTGCATGTGTGTGGGGGGGCACATCAGATTTGACAACTGAGTCTCAGGATCCCTTCCTTGCAGTTTTTGGCATTTTTTTCTATTTTAGTGTTTTTAGCTATTTTTAGTGGTTTTAAAATTTAATCCCGGAATAAGGGATTAAGGTTTTGGTAGCTGCAAAATACCTAAAATATTGTATATATTGTATTGTGAATGGTGAAATTAATACAATGAAGAGTTGAGAGGTGTGACACCAAGGAATGTTTCTTTTCTCCCGGTTAAGGGTTTCCAGTGTAAATCTCTATGTACTATGTGTATGAGCCATTGATTAATTTTTTGTTTTTCTTAAGAATCTATATGCATTTCTTTACTTCACAAGTTTCAAAATTACATGTGGTATCAGAGCACGCTTTTTGCTTCAGGGGGATGCCTTTGTTGCTGAGGGTTTGGATCAGTCTTGATAGATCAAGTTTATCTTGGGTTTGTGATAAACTTGGGTTCAGTGGGATCTTTGCAGTGGTGATTCATGTGTTTAAAGAGAATGGTGAGCAGTTCTAGAATTGAGATTGAGAAGTTCAATGGTCAAAAATTTAAGCTATAGAAGCTCAATATGGAGGACCTTCTTGTAGCTAAATTACAATGGATCGATGTAGATCCTGGTACATAACCTACTAGTACACAAACTACAGGTACACAATCTACTAGTACACAAACTACTAGTAATGAATCTACTAGTATGTCGAAAGAATATTGGGAGAAGATGGATAGAAGAGAAAGGAGAAAAATTAGACAATGCATGGTATATTTACTATTACCAAATGTATTGGGAGAATATACAACCAAGGAAATATGGGAAAACTTGGGGAATTTGTATCAATCAAAATACCTATTAAACAAGTTGTTTCTTCGAAAGAAGTTGTATCATCTTAGGATGGAAGATGGAGATTCTGATAGAGAGCATCTAAATTGCTTCAATACTCTGGTAAGTCAACTTGGATCTATTAATATTATGCTTGCAAAATAAGATAAGTGCATTACTTTGTTATTTTCTTGTCCATACTCCTAGGATAATATGGTTGTAGCAATTGGTAGTACCACTCAATCTACATTGAAGTATGAGGATATAGTTTCATCCTTTTTATCATAAGATATGAGGCAGAAACACATGGATAGTCATAGCGCATATGCTTTATGTAGCATCCTCAACATCCAACTAGGTTATGCCACATAAAATTTGCAAACTGTATACAAATTAAAACATATAGGAACTCTACAGATGCATAGATTCATACAGAATAATAATAAAAATACGCATGCAACACACATAAGAAAAACCCATAAAAATAAATGCATAAATAATAATGCAGCATGTAATTTAACAGACAATTGACACTTATCTTGGTAAAAATATCACCAACTATGTGCAGACCTTCTGCATTCCTCCCAGCCTTAGACCAATATGCTCAAAACTCTCAGCAGTGGGTCACCCCCGAGTTGGGACTAAACTCCACCTGGGTAAAGGGATTCCTAACCAGGCCGATGTATCTTAGAGAACATGAAAAAATCTGTCACAGGTGCCAACTCAAACTAACAGTCTACAATCCCTCATTCCCCACATATTCATACCACCCCAGGAAGTATGCCCCTTCTCTACTCAATAGTCCTTCAGCTGCCCCACTTCCTTTCCGGGGATTCAACAACATGACGGACAAGAAGTCTTAGAGCCCTGTAGTTGTAGTTTGGCACCTTCAAGAAATCAATTCCCAACAATTCTCTCAACTAGAGAGAATTTCCCACGAGCCTGACAACCCACCTCTTCAATATTCCATGGGCCTGACAACCCACTTTTTCAGTCCAACTCCTAAGTTAACCAGGTACATGTACAGGTATAGGTACATGTATAGGTATAGGTACAGTGACAGGAAGGCATGGAGGACAATTGAATGAGTGAGTGCATGATCATGGAATGATTGTGAAAATGAACCAAGTCCAAACTATATGTATGCATGTTCCCAACTTGACACTTGTCATGTTGAGAACTAGTTTGACCCACTTGTCCCCATCCTTAGAAATTAGGATAAAATAATTATCCATACTTTATACTATAAGGAATATTAATATAATATCCCTTTTTGTCTTAAGCTCCCTAGCTTATCCCTTATCCTTAACTTCTAGCCCCCTTTCCCTAACTAGTGGAGTTTAGTCCCCCATACTCTTTTATCATGGTCGGTCTACACGCAACAATGTATAATATTAATGATATGAGTATTTACATATAAAAAAATAGGCCCACTAACCTTTATCATCTAAGCTCTCTAGCCTAATCATAACATAATCATGCTAAGTTATAATAAATTAGCTCACCAGCCTGCAAAACACAACATATACACAAAGGCTCTCTGCCCTCAAAATCATGTGCACTTAAGTTTGTTGTGTGTGGTATCCTGGAATGTGTACACTTCATCATTTTAGTGCACAGTACATGTGCGCACTATACCATGGAAGGTGCATGCAAAATGATATCAAACAGCTCACCAGCTTAAGTACATTTTCATTTACATTTATAGTTGGGGTTCATCCTAGGGGTATTACATTCCCCTCCCCCTTATTTATGCACTTTCCTTAGTGCAATATATGCACATATACAACCAAAATTTCAAAAATCCTCAAAAATATGCAGGTATTCTGCCCGCATAGAATCCTCGTGCTCCCAAGTTGCATCTTTAGGACCGTACCAGGTCCATTGGACCTTTACTAGCTCTATGGCTCAATTCTCGAGTTGCTTGATCTTCTTGTCCAATATGCATATTGGATGCACTTGAAATTCACATTCTTGCTCCACATGAATCACATTCCAATAAATGACATGGTTAGCATCAGGTATATACTTTTTGAGAAATTATACATGGAATACATTATGAATAGACATTGATGCAGGAAAGGAAATCATGTATGCTATAGGCCCAATCCTCTCTAGGATTTCAAACGACCCACAGTAATGAGCTTCCAAATTTGAACAATTTCCCAACTTCAGAGAACTTTTGTTGGTATTTACTTTCAAGAATACAAGGTCACCCACTTTAAATTCCCTGTGAATTTTTCCCTTATCAACATAGATTTTTTTCCTATCTTGGGTAGCCTTTAAATTCTATTTTATTTTCAACATTTTCTCTTCCATTTCCCTGATTAATTCTGGCCCAACCACTGGTCTATCTACTGAGTTTTTCCAGCTTACCGGTGTGTTGCACCTTATGCCATAAAGTTCCTCAAACGGGATCATCTTTAGGGATGCTTGGTACCCATTATTATAAGCAAACTCTACTAAGTGTAGGTAGTCTTCCCATTTTGATGGTTTATCCATCACATACATACTCAACATATCCTCAATCACTTGATTCACCCTCTCTGTTTTTCCATCTGATTCTAGATGATAAGTTGTGCTAAAATTCAAATTTGTTCCAAATCCCTTAAATAATCCTTTCCAAAAATTTGATGTAAATTTTGGATCTATGTCAGACACAATTGTCTTGGGTATACCATGTAATCGAGCAATTTATCTCATATAAATATCAACAATGTTGGTTTCCTTGTGAGTGATCCTTACTAGAATAAAATGGACAGGTTTAGTAAGCTTATCCACCACTACCATGATAGAATCATGTTGATTGTTTGTTCTGGGAAGTTTGGTGATGAAATCCATTGTTACAACTTCCCATTTCCACTCAGGAATGGGTAATGGTTTTATAAAAACAATTGGGTGTCTATGCTCATCCTTGACCTTTTGACACTCCAAACATTTGGCAATAAAATCAACAACTTCTTTCTTCATGCCTGGCCAATAATATAGTCTCTTGAAAACTGCAATAGTTTTTTTATAACTTGGGTGCCAAGCATAAGGTACACTATGCTTTTCTCTTAATATCATATTTTTCAATTCCTGAGAATTTGGTACATAAATTCTTCCCCTGTACATGAGAATTTCACCATTTTCTAGGTTATAGTCTTCAAGTTTCTACTGTAAAATATCTTCTTGTATTTTTTTTGTTATTTCTATGTATTGCAAATATAATTTTGTAGCCTCTATGATTTTGTCTTTCAAATATGATTGTTACATGCTTATGCATATAGCATGCAACTCATGCGCCCTTCTGCTAAGTGCATCAACCACCTTTTTCTCTTTCCCTTTGATATGTTTTATATCAAAGTCGTATTCACTAAGAAATTCTAACCACCTGCTTTGTCTGGCATTTAGAGTTGGTTGTCCAAATAAATGTTTCAAACCACTATGGTCTGTCCTCAACTCAAACCTTTTCCCATGAGGTAGTGCCTCCACATCTTCAAGGCATGCACTATGTCTTCCAACTCCAAATCATGAGTAGCATAGTGCCTTTCATGCTCCTTCAACTTCCTTGATTCATAGCATACTACATACCCATTTTGACTGAGGAATCCACCAAGCCCTTATTTACATGCATCAGTGTATACAATGAAGTCTTCATTCGGATCAACAATCCTTAGTATTGGAGCACTTGTTAATAAATGCTTCAAGTGTTGGAAACTCTTTTCACAATCCAATGTCCACTGAAACTTCACACCCTTCTTTTGCAAGGAAGTGATTGGGTGTGCAATCTTTGAGAATCCTTCATTAAATATCCTATAGTATCTTGCAAGGCCCATGAATTATATTGTCTCTGTCACATTCTTTGGCACTGACCATCCTCTAATGGCCTCTATCTTCTCAGGGTCCACTATTATCCCTTCCTGTGAAATGATATGTCCCAAATGATGAATTTGCTTCTGATAAAATGAGCACTTTCTCAATTTGGAATACAATTGATGCTTCCTTAATCTATTTGTTGTGCATGCTCTTCCTCCAACTTAGAATATATAAGAATTCCATCTAAAATTACAATGAAAAACTTATCTAAGTATTCTCTGAATATACCATTCATTAAACACATGAAGACAACTAGTGCATTTGATAACCCAAATGGCACCACTATGAACTCATAATGTCCATACCTTGTCCTGAAAGCAGTCTTGTTGATGTCTTCTTCTTTAATTCTTACTTGATGATAACCTGACCTAAGATCAATCTTGGAGAATATTTTTTCATCTTTCATTTGATCAAAGAGATCATCTATCCTTGGACTATTTCTGAAGAATGGTGGCTTAGTCCCCTTCTTCCTCTGATCCATCTTGAATTTCTTCTTGTTTTCCCAATATTTTTGGAAAGTTAGCCTTGCTTTTTGCTGATCATATAGGCATTTAGCTCACCTTATGGTCTCCTCCAATGTTTTGGGATTGTCATATTGTATTTTGTCACTGATGAATGATGGCAATCCACTCAAATACCTTTGAATCTTAACTATCTCATCCTTGATTAAAGAAACATACTTTAGAAGTTCTAAAAACCATCTTTCATATTCATCTATGGTCATACTCCCAATTTTGAGCTCAAAGAACCCTTTTATTTTCTTGTCATAGTATCTCTTAGTCAAGTATATATTTTAAAAATATTTCTTGAATTCCCTCTAAGTAACATTTTTGTCTTTAATGTGTTGCACCTGCATAAGTTCATCCCACCACATGGATGCCTTTCCCTTGACATGATAGATGGAAATTCTTCCTTTTGTATGAGAAGAATAGTTATTCAATTGAAAATACTTTCTCATGCCCGACAACCATGTCTCTTCATCTTCATCCTTCTTGTTCCCACCATCAAATGTAGGAAATTTGATTTTGTTCATTTATCCTCGTAGCTCATCCACCCCAGACCTCTTATGATTCCTAAGAGGGGATGAACTTGAATTGTTCTGTGCTCTCCTATTGGAATGCCGCGGGGAGTGATGGTGATGTCTGCTAACACTTCTTGTTCTTCTTTTCTCATAAGGAGACATGTGACTTCTTGATTTTCTTGAGCCACTCTCCTTATCCAATTTCCTTTCTATTATGTTCAAGCTTTGCATTACCTTCATGTTGAAGCCCTCCTACTACTCCTTGTCTTTCATAAGCCTTTCATTATCAGCTTTATGGATTTGGACATCCTTTTGAAAATTTTTAATGGTCTCTACCATATTCATGGTTTCTTCCTTTCCTTCTCCATGTCCATTTGAGTTTGTTCCTTCAATGCCCATATGGACATCCATCCCTATGATCTCATATTCTGAACTGTAATCCCACTGTGTATCTTCCATTCCTTTGCACTCTCTCTTGATCCTAATCTGATCTAAAAGTTGTTAACTCTACAAAATGTGCAACCAACAAAACTTGTTAAGTTAAATAATTTAATAAATTCATGAAATTCATGAAATTATGCACAATTCTAGTTCAATAATGCATCATAATTATTTCTTCTGATTTCCTAAAAAATTGACTGCCCAAATCAATTTTTTGGGTGAACAGTTATATTCTATTGTCTAAGAGGTTTCTAACGCCTGCTTCCATGCTCAATTCTGATTTTTGAACAGAACGTTATGGTTATTTGAAAATTGTCCATTAATTCTTCTTTTCACACTTCAACTTGGTGCAAATCTGCATTGTAATTATGCATTTTTTCACCTACGCCATTGGATTTTTGATAGGAGATCAATTGGGTTTCTTCATATACATGTTTTGGCTAAAAATGTCACAGAATTTCACTAGTTTTCTAGTATTGTACAGCATCCAAACAACTTTGCGTGCAAAAATTTGCAAATGTACACCCATATTTAGCATACGCAACAACACCTTAAGGTAGCGCATGCTCCACGCACCTATAACTAATGTGGATCACTTCTCTATCGCAGAAATATCTGGTGCACACTACTTTTGTTTCATGCGCTAATATCTACTGCGCACAATTTTGGTTCATACACTAATACCTGTTGGGCGTAATTTTTGTGTCACGCACTAATATTCTGTGTGCATTGTACTCTATATGTCGCACCATGCCAAAGTTTAGTATGCTCCCATTGTGCATTAGTACTCTGTGCACACCATTAATTAAATTGTCACGTGATAGGAATATTCAGTAGACATGCATTGCATACCAACATTCTGCACACACCAACAAAATTCCTTTGCACTCTACCAATACTGCGCACACCACATGTGCCAATATTATGCGTGAGCACACCATGCGTTCCAACATTACGCATGTGCCACCAAATCCACACCGCATAGTGCTAAATTTAGTGCGCACGTTCGTGCACTATTTATTTTCCGCACTTCACTAATCTGCTCTGCACAATGCCAAATTTAAGTGTGCACACCCACGCACCATTAATTTTCGCGCATTACCATTTCTACACTGCGTAGTGCCAAATTTAAGTGCACACACTTGCGCACCGTTATTTTTTGCGCATTACCACTATGCACTGCGCAACGCTAAATTTAAGTGTGCACACCCACACACCGTTATTTTTTTCACATTACCACTCTACACCGCGTAGCACCAAATTTAAGTGCGCACACCCGCGCACCATTATTTTTCGCGCATTACCACTCTGCATGGCGCAATGCCAAATTTAAGTGTGCAAACCCGCACAATTATATTTTTCCGTGCATCCCAACTTGTACTCTATAGCACCAAATTTTAGTGTGTGCAACCACTCACCCTTATTTTCCACACTTCACAAGATTTTCACTGCGCATCACACATTTTTAGTGCGCACACCTATGCACTTTCATTTTTCTGCGCATCAATTGTTCACGAATTCTACTACAGAAATTATGGCTTTTGCCAAACTTTTCCCAATTTTCACCATGGACATTCTGTAACTATGAAATTTGTTCAATCTCACTCTGTCAACACCAATTCAACCTATGCAACAACAAATCGTTGCTGGTTGACATTCTTGGAATGAAATGTTTCCCAAACTCAATTCACGAATTGAGAATTTTAATCAAATGATCTCGCTCCATCTGTCATGGCTTCCCTCTAACTTCAAATTCGACCAATTCTAGGTCTAAATTTTCTAGAACATATATTAAATTAATAATATCTCACTACTTGGCTAAATTTCTCAAATTTCCCATGAATTTAACAACAGAAATCGGGGATTTTGCCCAATTCCATGCAATTTCTTTTGATTTTTTTACCATGGATGCATTGTAACTTGAAATTTGGCCACTTTGAAATCAATTCTCGGTAAAATTTCACTTCAATTCAACTTACTCGGCCCATCCAGGCTCAGTGTTGAAAACTGGAGCTTTGATACCATATTGTAGCATCCCCATCATCCAACTAGGCTATGCCACATAAAATTTTCAAATTGTATACAAATTAAAACATATAGAAACTCTGCAATGTATAGCTTCATACAGAATAATAATAAAAATACACATGCAACACACACATGAAAAACCCATAAAAATAAACACATAAATAATAGTGAAGCGTGTAATTTAACAGACAATTGACACTTATCTTGGTAAAAATATCATCAACTACGTGAAGACCTTCCACGTTCCTCCCAGCCTTAGACCACACTTCTCAAAACTATTAGTAGTGGGTCACTCCAGAGCTGGGACTAAACTCCACCCGAGTAAAGGGATTCCTAATCGGGCTAATGTATCTCAAACAATAGGAAAAATGTCGTCAAATGTGCCAATTCAAACTAACAACCTACAGTTCCTCATTCCCCACATGCTTGTCCCACCACAGGAAGTGTGCCCCTTCTTTTCTCAACAGTCCTTTGACTGCCCCACTTCCTTTTTGAGGCTTCAGCAATAGGCCAGACATGAAGTCTCATTTCCATGTAGCTACAGTTTGGCACCTTCGGGAAATCAATTCCCAACAATTCTCTCACCTAGAGAGAATTTCCCATGGGCCTAACAACCCACCTCTTAAATATCCCACAGGCTTGACAACCCACTTCTTCAATCCAACTCCTAATATAACCAGGTATAGGTACAGGTATAGATATAGCTATAGGTATATGTATAGTGATAAGAAGGTGCGGAGGACAGTTGAATGAGTGAGTGCACGATCATGGAATGATTGTGAAAATGAACTAAGTCCAAACTATATGTATGCATGTTCCCAACTTGACACTTGTCATGTTGAGAACTAGTTTGACCCACTTGTCCCCATCCTTAGAACTTAGGATAAAATAATTATCCATACTTTATACTTTAAGGAATATTAATATAATATCCTGTTTTGGCTTAATCTCCCTAGCTTAGCTCTTATCCTTAACTTTTATCCCCCTTTCCCCTACTAGTGGAGTTTAGTCCCCCATACTCTTTTATCATAGTCGATCTAAACACAACGATGTATAATATTAATGATATGAGTATTTGCATATACAAAAATAGGCCCACTATCCTTTATCATCTAGGCTCTCCAGCCTAATCATCCCATAAGCCTTATGGCTTATAATAAACTGGCTCACCAACCTACATAACACAACATATACACAAAGGCTCCCTGGCCTCAAAATTGCGCGCACTTAATTTTTTTGCGCGCGATATCCTGGAATGTGCACACTTCATCATTTTAGTGCGCAGTACATGTGCGCACTATACCATGGAAGCTGCATGCAAAATGATATCAAACAACTCACGAGATGAAGTACATTTTCATTTACATTTACAGCTGGGGTTTGACCTAGGGGTATTACACTTTATCTGTAAGAGGTAATCCCCAATATAGGAATACAGATAAATATTCGAGGGGGAGATCTAAATATAAAGGTATATCTAAATCCCCATGAAAATCTTTGAGAAAACGCTGGAAATGTGGTAAAGCTGGGAATTATAATAAAGATTGCAGGTTTGACAAAGTTGATAAAGAAAAGGGATCTCATGATACCTCTTTCATAGAGGAAAAAACATCCATAGAAGGAGGTGACATTTACCTAACATCTATAGGTAAACATGCAGATCATGATGTATGGTTGATTGACTCAGGAGCGTTATTTCGTATGACTCCCCACAAGTAATGGTTCAATGAATATTAAAATTATGATGGTGGTGATGTCTTCCTAGGAGATGACTCGACAACCAAAATCATGGGATGTGGAAGGGTTAAGTTGTTTATGAAATATGTAAGGATTAGAACTCTCCATGTAGTTATGCACATTTTAGATCTAGCCAGGAGCCTAATATTTGTAAGTAAGTTGGATGATACAGGTGTGGATACTTTATTGAGAAATGGAACTTGCAATATGGTACAAGGAGAAATGGTCTTGATGAGTGGAGTTTGGTGTGGATTTCTATACAAGTTATTGGGAATAACTTATACTGATGGGTGTAATAATTATGTTTCCCTTGAGCAGCGAAATAAAGAATATATGATCCATACTAACCCTAGAAAGAAGACCATGGTGTGGCATCAAAGACTAGCACATATTGGAGAAAGGGGCCTTCAAACACTACCCGGTAAATATATGGTTGAAGGTATGTCTAATTGCACCTTGGATTTTGATTTCTGTGAACATTGCATATATGGTAAACATAATCGAGTAATATTCTCATTTGGTGCTACAAGGGAAAAGGGGATCTGAAAGTTGATACACATTGATGTGTTTGGACCTGTGCATGTTCCATCACTAGGTAAATTGGTGTATTATGTTTCAGTTATAGATATTAAGGAACACATGGATTTATTTTCTTAGGAAGAAATATGAGGTATTTGATAAATTTAAAGAGTTTAAGGCTCTGGTAGAAAATCAAATAGAGAAGAAAATAAAAGTGTCGAGGATAGATAATGGTGGATAATTCAGTGGGAATGAATTTGAAGAGTTCTATAATAAGTGGAATATAGAAAGGAAGAATATTACTCCATACACACCTCAATATAATGGGGTCGTAGAAAGTATGAACATGACATTGATGGAAAAAACAAAGAGCATGCTCAATGGTGTCGAGTTAGGATGAGAATTATGGGAAACGACAATGGGTACTACATGTTACCTGGTAATTAGATCACCCTCATTAGCATTGGTGAACAAAAATCCACATGAGGTATGGTCTGGTAAGAAACCCTCTCTTGAACATATCAAAGGGTTTGGTTTTGATGCATATGTACATGTTCCAAAGGAAAATATGAGTAATTTGGATAATAAAGATAAAAAGCGTATCTTTATTGGTTATAGAGATGGTATGAAATGTTATAAGATTTGGAACCCATAAACTAAAAAGATTGTTCACGATCATAATTGTTTTTTTAGAGTAGTTAAAGATGTTCCCAAAAAAGAAATCCTACCAAGGCAAGAAGAACCTAAGAAAATAGAGTTTGAGTTGGATGATACAAAATTTGAATGAACTAAAGAATATGAATCAAAATAAGAAGAACCTCATAGTCAAGTATTGAGGAGATCAATTAGGGAAAGAAGGAAACTAGAAAGGTATAGTCCACCTAATTTTCATGTTAATTTTTATTTATCAATTACTAATGATGATCCCAGAAATGTCAGAGAAGAAGTGAATTCAGAGGATAACAAACTATAGAATAAGGCCATGGTTGAAGATATTGATGCCTTGGATAAGAATGAGGCATGAGATCTATTTAAGTTTCCAACTGGAAGAAAGGCCATTGACAACAAATTGGTGTTTAAGAAGAAGTTGAATGTAGAAGGTAAAGTGGACAAATACAAATATTGGTTAGTAGAAAAGGTTATTCCTATGTAGAGGGAATTGACTTTGGTGATTTTTTTCTCCTATTTCCAAGTTAACCTCTATTAGATTTATTTTATCTATTGTTGCTACTTTTGATTTTGAAGTAGAATAGATGGATGTGAAGACAACATTCCTACATGGGGATCTGGAAGAAGAAATCAACATGAAGCAACCAGAAGGATTTGCAGTGAAGGGAAAGAAAGAGATCATTTGTAAGCTGAAAAAGTCACTATATAGTCTGAAGCAACCACCTATGATGTGGTACAAAAAGTTTGACACATACATCCTTGGACTAGGATTTGCAAGAAGCATGGTTGATCACTATGTATATTCCAAGTAGGTTTGTAATTACTTCATTTATGTAGTGTTGTATGTCGATGACATGTTGTTGGTAGGAAATAACATGGATGTTATCAAGGAGATTAAATCACAACTATCCTCCAAATTTGACATGAAGGATCTTGATGCTGCTAACTTCATTCTGGGAATGGAGATTAAAAGAGATCATGCAAACATGAAACTCTAGTTGAATTAGAGAAAATATGTTGAGACAATATTACAGAGGTTTAATATGTAGACAAGTAAGTTGGTCAAGGTTCCTATTCTTGTAGGTGTAAAGTTATATGCAGATAAGTGTCCCAAGAAACAAGAAGAGGAAGAGGACATGTCCCAAGACACAAGAAGATGAAGAGGACTTGACTCCATTTTCCACCTCATGGCATTGTTATCCAACATGATGCACACATTCTGCCTTGCATCAAATTCTTTGAAGAGTCAAGGGAAACCATCATGCATCTGCATGTCCAACCAACTCTTCCCTTGTGACTCAAACAATTATCAAGTCCACAAATCTATATTCCTTGGCTGAATTCTCCTTGTCTTCATCTATGTCTTCGTATATCAAATGTCTTGTCTGCACCAAAAAATGCATGTCCAAAATACCTTTTCCTCACTACTTCATTACCCGTCCATGTTGTTGCATTTACTTCTCTATTCCTTGGAATGGTTAGGATTCACCCTCAACCATGTTGCCCCAAAGTAAGAAAAATTCCCATGTACAAGTACCCTCTTCATGATATAATCTTCCTATCCACACAATCCTCGTCCAAATGGAGGCAAGTCCTCAACTCACCTCCTTTCATCAAGTCACCTCAATTCAACTCAACATCTATGATGAGTGTGGACAACATGCCTACACTCCTAAAACATCCCAATGAACTATCCAAAGTGATCCAAGTATAATGAGTCATGTCAAAGAACTTCCATGCCTTAGGCATGTTCGAACCAATACTTCTGCCAACCCCAACCAACTACCCTCCCGAATCTCTCATTCATCGCACAATCATCTGCAAGTCACGAAGGCACAATTTACCTCATCCAATTTCCCATACCAAAGGAGACAAAACACCACCCAAGTTACTTGGTCTGTGTTCCCATTCAAGTTAACTACCAACAATTCTTGGTAGACTCCTTTGTTGACTTCATTCGTCTCCTAGAACGAACTGCCTACCACCTCTTGCAAGCGTTCAAACTTTGGCACTTTCATTAGGACTATCAATTCATCACATGAATCAACAAATATGGCTAAGGCACCAAGCACCAGGGTGCCTCATCCATCCTCTCAAACTAGACACGTACATACTTCACTGCCCACTTCACCACAATGACTTATCTAACGCACCTCATCAAAGATTTAGGCAGCTTCTCTAAGCCACCTCCATGACTGTGTCCAAATCTACCTAATTCCACCACAGGACTTGTCCAAGAATATTTTCCTAAGTTCTTCGCACACTCTCCCAACCAAGATGTCCTACACTGCTACAAGAATAATTTGAATATGCACCACTTGAGTCACCCTCGAGTCTTTCGGTTTTCACCGCAGAAATGGAATGCACTTGAACCACCAATTCATATAACTTCCCTTCAAATAAATCACTGCAAAACTTAAGAAAAGAAATAACTCAAAACCAACCATACCTTTCCAATGGCATCATTTGTTGCAACCATGCTCTAAGTCTAATATCTTGTACCTCCACTCCCAAGCAACTAACTCTTCACATGAACTACCCTCAATCACCATTCACAACTCCATAAACATGTAAGACCTTCATTGTGATAGAAGGCTGAGTCCATTTTTCCACTTCATAAATATGTTGAAGTCCCAAATTTCGCATGCAACTTATCAAACTCATCTCCAATTCCTACCATATTTGTACCTTGACTTCTTTTTCTTTAAGGAACCATGCATCCACTACTAGACTGTCAAGTCATATTGTTGCTGACTGACTATTGTAATTTTGCAAAGAGCTATTTCATCTTAAGATTGTGGTCAACCCACCAACAACCCAGCTCAACTCAACTGTTGTTCTTGGGGATGCATGGCACAAAGACATCATGATGGAAACATGCCCAACCTATCCCTTGCTGTAGAGATGCTTTGGGTCGCCCCAGGTTTTCCAGCACACCCAAGTGCTTCACCTCGCTCCAACCTAGAACTTCTCCCCTTTGCAATCACTTCTATGATCACCCTCTATGTTTCACTTCTATGATCAATTATGCGGTTAGATCTATGACAAGTCGTGCAAAAATCATGCATTCAACCTCCTTTCCCAAGTGCTTTGTTCACCAATGAACTCTATGCTTGGTCTCTCCAAGGTGTGCGCAATAGGTCTAGCACTAACTTTTGTCATGAATCAAACCAACCAAGTCTTCCTCTACAATCAACTTTGTGACAAGTTCTGCGACGAGTTCCTTGATCACCCGCCCTGTCCAAGTTCTTCATTTCACCACAAACTCTGCTCTTTGTCTGCACAAGGTGTGCACCCAGACTAACCTTCCCATCACATCGTCAACCGAACCTTTGTCGTAATTCTGATGCAAAGTTTGCAATGAACAAGTTCACTACACTGAACCGTTCACCAAGTCTGTGAGTGTTCCCACTGAACTACCTTCACAAAAAACTACCATCTCAACAAGTGTGCCCCACCACAATTGTTTTGACTGGAAGAGTGGTGAAGAGCACCAAATTTCTCTGATACCATCTGTCAATTCCCCACAGTGTGCCTTACAATCATACACCTCTTGAGGATGTGAGACACTACAACGTTTACCACTTGGATGCTTGGAAACACCAAGGACACTTCGTTCTAACTACGCCTCTTCACCTAGAGCTTACCCATTCTCCATTTTAGGCTACCAGTGAATCACACTCTTACTCTGGTGCAACTCTTATATACTTAGAAAATCGTTAACTTCTTTAAAACTTATTCATATTTAATCATACATCCATGAGAAACCAAGAGAACTATGGAACAAATGAAAGAAAAACATAAATATAGTGTAGTCAACATGAACCATTCCTAACACTTGACTAAGTCTTTATTATTGTGAAACATTTGCAACATGAGCACTACTGACTTGGTTTACGTTAGGGCGAAGTCAAACGACTCGCCTCACCTCACCAAGAAACTCATAAATAGATCATCACCATGACTCTTCGTCGCAACCGTCTCCGAAGTGACCTGCGGTGCACCTCAGACATTCCCCCAACCGTAAACTTTTTGTCTCTTCATTTCTACATACTTCTTCATTTCCACAAACTTCACCAATTTTGGTTCTACCTCACACATACCTCCAATAGACCTTCTTTTCAAGACTTAGCCTAAATCATCCCAAGAGAAACTCACCCATCTATGTCCAACAAATCCACCTCAAGGCAGCACAACTCCTCCCAAGTGGAGTGACTTGGCTCCTTGAGGGAGCTCACCCTATTCATTTGTGTTAGAATCACAGATCTCTCTTGCTCTCCTTGTCTTTCCAAAAAAAAATTTCCTTGGTTTTTGTGCTCTTTTTATCTTATAGGGACTCTAAAGGTCATCATCATGAACCATCACATCATTTGGGTGTGTCACACCCCTTCGTAAACCCATGTGTCCAAAATAATTGTCGTTCCCCTTTGTGAACCAAATAGCGCAAATGAACCCATGTACTTGTCAACCGTGCCCCTTGGGACCAACGCACCCAACCTTGGTATGCCCCTCATGCTGACATGCCCCAATATTCTTGGTTTCTTCATACTTGGGCAATCCCCTTAGTACATTCACATGCCCATGGCATCCACTTGCTCAACTTGGGTGTTGGAGCAACCCCAAGCTTTATCTCCTTGAGGACTTAGGAGGGTATATGAACCCATCTAGATGAAGACCATATAGGTATCTATAATTGCCAATTATGTTTTTTTTTCTTCATTTTATAATTATGTTGGATATGAAAAGTGAACAACCATTTACAACCACCATATTTAAAATACACTAAACAGTACAAGCATAAGATGTGGTTTTGATATATTTTTATTGTCATATTTATTGTTTATTATAACAAATTTATGTTGTATTGTATTAACATATTTTTATGTCAACCTTTGAATTACTAAGCATTAATTGAGATATCACAAAGTTGGTGACATATAGTAGTAAAGATTTAGTTTAAATTATATTTTATTTAACAAAAAAATAAAGATATAAAAAATATTCAAACCTCAAAAATTTTATTGTTTGAAAAAATCAAAATTCAAATAAATATATGCTTACTTTCAAAAAATTCCACTGTCATGGCTTTCACCTATTCCACTCCATCCTTTAGTTTTATAATCATATAAACTTATATTAATTATTTTTATTACATTATCCTTAAAATAAGTGTCAATATAGGTAGGACATGGAAATTCTAAAAGAGTCTTTCTCTAGAGCCTAGTGAGAATTAAGGAAAATTTTAATGATCGATACTTATCTAAAAGTATAGGAACCTTTGTCAATTTTACTCATTCTTAAAATACTAATTATAAAATGTTGGGTGATATTATTTTCTAATAGAAGATTCATAAAGTTTGTATTAGAGTAAAAAAATGTGAATCATTTCATCTAAAGTGTATAGATAAAAATGTAAATTATTATTCTCTATATTTATTATTTTAAATTTAATTGAATAAATTTCATATTTTATAATAGTTGCATAATATTAATCAATAAAATATTTGAAAAAAAATAAATATTAATAAAATATAATAATTGAGATTTTAATAAACCATTATTATTAGTTTTACGAAAAAGACATAAATATTCAAATCACAATCATTTCACTCATCATATTTCAATATTATTGTTTCTAAACACATTTAATCAACATATTGTATCTTGTTGGACAACAAACAATTCATCATGAAGAATAGTTAAACATTATGTGACATTAATGATTATAACTTTTTGCAATCACAATCCAAATTAAATGATTTCATAAAAGTAAAGTTAAACATTATATGACAACTATAAATTTAAATGACTGATACATCTCAAATTTAACTTAAAAACATAGAAATCATTAACAATATTCACCATTAGCATACTCATAATACATTTTATAAATCAAACAACAACAACCACAACATTATATGAAAAACATAATATACATGAGTGATATACATATGAATGTACATGTCAAACATACATCTCAACAAAATATGCAATAAACATGCCATATATAGGTTTCAAGTCAAATATAAAACAATCAATATATATGTGAATCGGTACCACTACTAACTAGGTCCACCACCAGAACCAGATGCATTAGTGTCTCTGCTACCAGAGGTAGATCCTCTATCAAGACCAACTATGTCAGAAATAAGTGTCGACAAAAGTGCATTTTTGAATGTCTCTCTAACAAGCTCATCAAGATGTGCAATAGTACCTAATGTGAACATAGTGTCCAAAGCATCAAAAACATGTGACACAAGTGGATGAAGAGGAGGAGTAGGGGGGTCAATGGATGGTGACACATGTGGAGGAGAAGGACAAGGATCGATGGATGGTGACACAAGTGGAGGAGGAAGAGGAGGAGGAGGATTAGTGGAATATGGTGACACGTGTGGAGGAGAAACCAGAGGAGGAGGATTGAGCATGGTTGTAGGTTCAAACACATGTGGAGAGAAAGAAGGAGGAGGGGGAAGAGGATAGGATGTGGATGAAAGTTCAGACACATGTGGAGGGGAAGAATGAGGAGGAAGAGGAGGAGGGAGGAGGATCATACATGGATGTAGGTTCAGACACATGTGGAGGGTAAGCAATAGGATCGATAGATTGTGTATCCAACTCATGTGGAGGTGAATTAGGAGGAGGAGGAGGACCATGTGGTGTAGTAGAGGATGTGGATGGATCTACTAATGATCTATATGGAGCAGGATCATAAGGTGAAACACCCCTCAAAACATCGATGAGGTTGATGACACCAACAATATGATGCATAAACGTCATTTCATGAGATAATCTCCTCCATATCGTAGAGATATTATGTACCCATAATATGTCTCTAAAGGTTTTGGGCACCACTCCATGACTAGTCATGATACTGCATAGTTGATCCTCCAACTCTATCCAGACTCTCCAATCTGGCCTACATGGCATGTGGGACCTCTGTACTATAGTCTAGTCCTCTGCCTCCTCCATCATCTCATCCTCATGTTGGAGAGGCTCATTCTTAACATATGTGCCAATATCTACAAAACAATATCTAATAATAATAATATAACTGAAAAAAAATGTTACAACAAATTGCATGTGCATTAAATAAGACATAAAATATACAACTAGATTTATCAAAACATAACGATAATATTACCTCTCTCATTTTTTGGCTTGGTTGTTGTAAATCGAATGTTTGGACATCGTCTCCAATACACCCCCACGTACAAGTACTATACAATATAGATGACAGGAATTTCCTCACTAGAGAATCACTACTAACCGAAGAAATGGGAAACTTGAATTGGCCCTTCTTGGGAATAAACTTCCCCCACATGCATATGTGTGCATCAAGCATAGGCCTATCAATAAAGTGAGCTACTACTGGCCGAGTGGCATGAACCCTCTCAAAAAATAGTGTAAATAACTCGGATGTGAATGGGAAGGATCATGTCCCATGTAAGACAATTCAACAATGATGTAATGCATGACAAAACTATCTAAAAACAATATTCGACCACCTAATCAATCAGGGCCTCTGCAATAAACTGTCCACATAATAAAACATATAGAAACTAATGTGTTCTCCACCAGAGTTATATTGTGATAGTGTCGAGAGAATAAGACACATGCACCTAACGTCCTCTCTACCAAATGAAATTATCTGAAGTTGAACACCACGAACCTGTAACTCCAAAGAGGAGTGAACCTCCATATGGACATATCTTTGCACATATTTCAGTTGGGTCTCTCTTGCAACACTAGGAAGTAGTGCGAGGAAATGGGGAAAAATATCCCTTCTCCAAAAAACCCAATGATGAAATAGACATCCTCCTTCGTGGGATGATACCATGGATCAAGATCGACCTTGAATCCCTGTCACCCATGATCCCAATGATGGATCAACTATTGTAACAAAAAAGTGTTTCTCCTAAGAGATGTACCCTCTTGATAAAACTTCACAATTAACAACACAGATGGTAATTCCAAAATATGAGGGAATTATAAAATTAGAAACTAACGAAAGAAGGAAGAAACAAGGATTGATCTTATTTTTAGTAGCATATGGATGGATGAATTTGAGAGAAAAACTTATAGGTGGTTGTGGCCCTCAACAAGAAGAGATTTTCCAAATACAACCTATTACTATTATAATCAAATTAGTACTCTGATTGAACTAAATTTAGTACTCTGATCGATTGAAATTTATCTCTTTGTGTCGTTTCATGTAATTTCGATCATGGGTTATACCAAGATATTACTATTATTAGAGGAATAGTTACTTTAATACCTTTCTATCAAACTAAACATTGGTTAGATTAATACCTTTCTATCAAACTAAACATTGGTTAGATAAAGAAGTAAGGTTCACTATGTGTTTATTGTACTCTAATCTCATCCACGTGGACATATGGAAGTGTTTCACCATGGAGTTAATTCTCATTTCAATCCAAAATGTTTTATTTATCGCATACCCATAACAAGGGTGTCAAGCTAGGCACTTAAAAACTAGTGACAAAGGATTCAAATACACCAATACACCAAGGTTGTGGGAAGTTACAAATAAACCAGGGGAGTTGCAAAGTAGTAAATCCTTTATGATTGTGGGAAGTAAGTTAAAGATATATAAGAGGAGATGTAAAGTATCAAACTCCTCTTTTAAGTATGGAAAATAGCGCAAGTTATTCATACAATAGATAGCATGACTTCTTAACTATTTTTGTGAGCAGAGTAACTTTATTTTATTGTTCTAGTTCTAGTTCTAGCAATTAATAATCAATAATGTGATGGATAGTTTGCAATTGATTCAAAAATATTTGGTGAGTCTCCATTCTCATATGCATTTGAAGGTCACACACTGTAAGGAATTCGAACTTTAAAATGAAGATAATTAAAACATTTAAAAGTTAAAACATATTATAAAAAATAAAAAAAAACTAAACCAATATAATTATTTAATTATTTGTTAAAATAATATTATTTTATAAAATTTAAAACATTTTAAATTATATTAATATATAAATAAAACATTTTAAATAATATTTTAATTATATTAATATATAAAATAAAGAAAATTTCATTAAAAATATAAATCTTTTTAATCAAATTTTCTTAGTATCAGGTACATCAAAAGTTGAATTTTGAATGATTAAGAGATCATTTTTTATCTTATGTATTGCATGCACGTCATGCATCACCACTTGGTTTACATGCATTCCTCTTATGCATTTTTTTTTGTGACTAAGTGATCATTTTGTATCTCGTGTATTGCATGCATGTTGTGCATCAACCACTTCGTTTGCATGCATTTTAACCATGCATTAGTCTCCACTCAATTTGCATGCATCATATTGTTGACCCTGGTTTGATCTCAGCAATGACAATCTTTGCAGATGGGATTGACCCATTATATAGTAGTGACCTTTAGTCAGAGTTTGAAGCATTCTTCAACAACTGAGCAATATCCAAAATGAGTTTTGTATGTGGTTTAGGTGAGTTCAATACTACTGTAAAGTAACAAAGTGCATTTCAACAATTTTGTAAGTGAGTGCATCAGTTCTGCTTATGATCAAAGGTTAGTCCTGGTCAATCCCTAGAAGACCCAACTAAAAGGATTATAGAGATGCTTGTATTTCTAATTGATAGTTATAGCTCAAGGGTTCGATTTCAATTGAATCAAATTTTATTACGGTTCTTTTGGTGTTGTTAGTTATTTTTACTCCATTGTTGCAATGCACTCACCTTAAAT
>ML780911.1:50732-77863 GCA_009831015.1 Picea engelmannii
TTACAAGACCCACAAATGGAAATTAATCAATATTTAGATGAAATTAGAAACTTGATTAGTGACCTTAGGAATATTAGATAGCCATCTCATGATTCCTTGGTTTCTTTGCTTGACACCATTGTTGCTTTCATTAGCCATGCTTGTGGCCAATTATTTGTTGGGTAGGTGTTTTATTATTTGCATGTGTGTGGGGGGGCACATCAGATTTGACAACTGAGTCTCAGGATCCCTTCCTTGCAGTTTTTGGCATTTTTTTCTATTTTAGTGTTTTTAGCTATTTTTAGTGGTTTTAAAATTTAATCCCGGAATAAGGGATTAAGGTTTTGGTAGCTGCAAAATACCTAAAATATTGTATATATTGTATTGTGAATGGTGAAATTAATACAATGAAGAGTTGAGAGGTGTGACACCAAGGAATGTTTCTTTTCTCCCGGTTAAGGGTTTCCAGTGTAAATCTCTATGTACTATGTGTATGAGCCATTGATTAATTTTTTGTTTTTCTTAAGAATCTATATGCATTTCTTTACTTCACAAGTTTCAAAATTACATGTGGTATCAGAGCACGCTTTTTGCTTCAGGGGGATGCCTTTGTTGCTGAGGGTTTGGATCAGTCTTGATAGATCAAGTTTATCTTGGGTTTGTGATAAACTTGGGTTCAGTGGGATCTTTGCAGTGGTGATTCATGTGTTTAAAGAGAATGGTGAGCAGTTCTAGAATTGAGATTGAGAAGTTCAATGGTCAAAAATTTAAGCTATAGAAGCTCAATATGGAGGACCTTCTTGTAGCTAAATTACAATGGATCGATGTAGATCCTGGTACATAACCTACTAGTACACAAACTACAGGTACACAATCTACTAGTACACAAACTACTAGTAATGAATCTACTAGTATGTCGAAAGAATATTGGGAGAAGATGGATAGAAGAGAAAGGAGAAAAATTAGACAATGCATGGTATATTTACTATTACCAAATGTATTGGGAGAATATACAACCAAGGAAATATGGGAAAACTTGGGGAATTTGTATCAATCAAAATACCTATTAAACAAGTTGTTTCTTCGAAAGAAGTTGTATCATCTTAGGATGGAAGATGGAGATTCTGATAGAGAGCATCTAAATTGCTTCAATACTCTGGTAAGTCAACTTGGATCTATTAATATTATGCTTGCAAAATAAGATAAGTGCATTACTTTGTTATTTTCTTGTCCATACTCCTAGGATAATATGGTTGTAGCAATTGGTAGTACCACTCAATCTACATTGAAGTATGAGGATATAGTTTCATCCTTTTTATCATAAGATATGAGGCAGAAACACATGGATAGTCATAGCGCATATGCTTTATGTAGCATCCTCAACATCCAACTAGGTTATGCCACATAAAATTTGCAAACTGTATACAAATTAAAACATATAGGAACTCTACAGATGCATAGATTCATACAGAATAATAATAAAAATACGCATGCAACACACATAAGAAAAACCCATAAAAATAAATGCATAAATAATAATGCAGCATGTAATTTAACAGACAATTGACACTTATCTTGGTAAAAATATCACCAACTATGTGCAGACCTTCTGCATTCCTCCCAGCCTTAGACCAATATGCTCAAAACTCTCAGCAGTGGGTCACCCCCGAGTTGGGACTAAACTCCACCTGGGTAAAGGGATTCCTAACCAGGCCGATGTATCTTAGAGAACATGAAAAAATCTGTCACAGGTGCCAACTCAAACTAACAGTCTACAATCCCTCATTCCCCACATATTCATACCACCCCAGGAAGTATGCCCCTTCTCTACTCAATAGTCCTTCAGCTGCCCCACTTCCTTTCCGGGGATTCAACAACATGACGGACAAGAAGTCTTAGAGCCCTGTAGTTGTAGTTTGGCACCTTCAAGAAATCAATTCCCAACAATTCTCTCAACTAGAGAGAATTTCCCACGAGCCTGACAACCCACCTCTTCAATATTCCATGGGCCTGACAACCCACTTTTTCAGTCCAACTCCTAAGTTAACCAGGTACATGTACAGGTATAGGTACATGTATAGGTATAGGTACAGTGACAGGAAGGCATGGAGGACAATTGAATGAGTGAGTGCATGATCATGGAATGATTGTGAAAATGAACCAAGTCCAAACTATATGTATGCATGTTCCCAACTTGACACTTGTCATGTTGAGAACTAGTTTGACCCACTTGTCCCCATCCTTAGAAATTAGGATAAAATAATTATCCATACTTTATAATATAAGGAATATTAATATAATATCCCTTTTTGGCTTAAGCTCCCTAGCTTATCCCTTATCCTTAACTTTTAGCCCCCTTTCCCTAACTAGTGGAGTTTAGTCCCCCATACTCTTTTATCGTGGTCGGTCTACACGCAAAAATGTATAATATTAATGATATGAGTATTTACATATAAAAAAATAGGCCCACTAACCTTTATCATCTAGGCTCTCCAGCCTAATCATAACATAATCATGCTAAGTTATAATAAATTAGCTCACCAGCCTACAAAACACAACATATACACAAAGGCTCTCTACCCTCAAAATCGTGTGCACTTAAGTTTGTTGTGTGTGGTATCCTGGAATGTGTACACTTCATCATTTTAGTGCACAGTACATGTGTGCACTATACCATGGAAGGTGCATGCAAAATGATATCAAACAGCTCACCAGCTTAAGTACATTTTCATTTACATTTATAGTTGGGGTTCGTCCTAGGGGTATTACATTCCTCTCCCCCTTATTTATGCACTTTCCTTAGTGCAATATATGCACATATACAACCAAAATTTCAAAAATACTCAAAAATATGTAGGTATTCTGCCCGCATAGAATCCTCGTGCTCCCAAGTTGCATCTTCGGGACCGTACCAGGTCCGTTGGACCTTTACTAGCTCTATGGCTCAATTCCCGAGTTTCTTGATCTTCTGGTCCAATATGCATATTGGATGCACTTGAAAGGCACATTCTTGCTCCACATGAATCACATTCCAATAAATGACATGGTTAGCATCAGGTATATACTTTTTGAGAAATGATACATGGAATACATTATGAATAGACATTGATGCAGGAAAGGAAATCATGTATGCTATAGGCCCAATCCTCTCTAGGATTTCAAACGACCCACAGTAATGAGCTTCCAAATTTGAACAATTTCCCAACTTTAGAGAACTTTTTTTGGTCTTTACTTTCAAGAATACAAGGTCACCCACTTTAAATTCCCTGTGAATTTTTCCCTTATCAACATAGATTTTTTTCCTATCTTGGGTAGCCTTTAAATTCTATTTTATTTTCAACATTTTCTCTTCCATTTCCCTGAGTAATTCTGGCCCAACCACTGGTCTATCTACTGGGTTTTTCTAGCTTACCGCGGTGTTACACCTTATGCCATAAAGTTCCTCAAACGAGATCATCTTTAGGGATGCTTGGTACCGATTATTATTAAGCAAACTCTACTAAGTGTAGGTAGTCTTCCCATTTTGATGGTTTATCCATCACATACATACTCAACATATCCTCAATCACTTGATTCACCCTCTCTATTTTTCCATCTGATTCTAGATGATAAGTTGTGCTAAAATTCAAATTTGTTCCAAATCCCTTAAATAATCCTTTCTGATGCAAGCCTTCTCCACTCCCTCAGAGACTTTGCGCACGCTTCTCGTGCTCGACCTCCAATAGCTCTCGAAGTGTTGAATCTTCCAGACTCTGTGCACTTCTGCAAAAGCAATGTCTACCTTCTTCTGCTCAGATTGTCCACTCAGACTTCAAGTTCAGCCTGAACTTTTCCTGCATGGCTCTACCAACCCAATTCAACTTCTGGGCAAATGAGAATAAAGGTTTAACTGTCTAGCTTCATCAATGCACTCTATGCGGATGAATTCGACTACACTCTATGCAGGAATCTCCTGGCTCAGACAAAGAAACAATTGAAACTTATTCTCCTCTCTCTCACAGATTTCAAATCAACTATGAAATCACATACACAACATATTCAAAGCAAATGTATACAAAGAAAACAAACATTCGTGAGCACCTAAACAACATACATAGAGAAACAACACCAGTCATGAAATTGAATCAAAGGCTCTCTTCTATTAATTCAATCTGTAGATGGGTGTTCTCCACAAGTTCTCTGCTTGCTCCTCTCTTCTTGCTCCTGTTTGATTTCTGAATGATAATAATACAATGATACAAAGGAGGGTGTCTATATCCGTTTTCCCTCTCGAAAACTGAAACTGTCTAATCTAGAGTTAAATTCCTATCTACCTGCATTAAATCTATTAAATACCTTCCTATCTACTAAGGACGAGAGCTTAAAGGCTCAAGGTCCCCTTTACAATACAAGTGCGCTTCTCCATGACTGACTTCATTAAAGAGCAGCGCAACAACTTCCAAAGTATTTCAAAATTTGTACTGGCGTTGTCCAACTGGTTTCTCTAAATGTGTTGGCTCGCTTGATATGTTGTGGATGCTCCTGCATCATACTCCTCGGCTCAAAATTTTCATGGGCTCCTGTCCATGAGTTCCTGCATGGTCTTTCCATGCCTCTGTATGACTACTTCATTTTCCCAGCTAGCATCCTCCACTGGGTGATTCTTCCATTTCACCAGGTACTCGATGTACTGCTTCCGCCTGATCTTCTTTCCCACTCGCTTGTCCAGTATGTACTCCATCTGCGGCTTCTCTGCTACCGGCATCTACTTTTTCCACTGGATCACTGGTTCCTTAATTCCGATCTCTGTCTCTCCAGCCCTGTATGGGTATAAATATGAAATATTGAATATTAGAGATATCCCTATGCCATCTGGAAACTCGATTTCATATGCATTCTCTCTGAATTTCTTCAGGACTCTGCATGGTCCAACCTTTTTCATTTTGAGCTTATTATATGTTCCCCTCGGGAACCTTTCCTTCCTTAAGTGCGCCAGAACCATGTCACCAACTTCAAACTGAAGTTGTCTCTTCCGCTGATCGGCTCTGCGCTTATACTCTTGGTTTGATTTCATTAGTCGCTGCTTCACTTGACTGTGAAGTTCCTGCATCGCCTCAGCGAACTCTTCAGCGCTATCACTGCTAGTCCCAGTCTGTTCTGACTCCCTGAGTTCAGAAACTCCTCTTGGTTGTGTCCCATATAAAATCTGGAATGGACTTTTTTTTGTGCTCCGATTCACCGAGTCGTTGTACACGAACTCTGCCTGTGGTAATATCTCGTCCCAACTGCTGTGGTGCTCTGTCACCAGGCTTCTCAGCAAGTCTCCAAGACTTCTGTTGACCACCTCGGTCTGCCCATCCATCTGTGGATGATATGATAAACTAAACGCCAAGTTAGTTCCCATCTTCTTCCATAGTGTCCTCCAAAAATGACCTATGAATTTGGTATCCCTGTCCGAGACTATGCTTCTCGGCAATCCATGAAGTCTGACAATCTCTTTGAAAAACATGTTTGCGATGTGGGTCGCATCGTTGGTCTTCTGACATGGAATAAAATGTGCCATCTTCAAAAACCTGTCTACCACCACAAAGATGGAATCAACTCCTTTCTGCGTCCTCGGCAGTCCTAACACAAAATCCATGCTAATTGCCTCCCATGGTCTCTCGGGTATGGGCAATGGCTGGTAAAAACCTGCATTATGCTTTCTCCCTTTCGAATGCTGACAAATCCTGCATCTGTCAACAAATATTTTAACATCTTCTCGCATGCCTGGCCAAAAATACGATTCGCTCAACTTGGCGAATGTTTTTTCATGACCAAAGTGCCCCGCTAAACCACCACTGTGCTTCTCTTTCAACAGGTTCTCCCTCATGGAGCAATTCGGAATGCACAGTTGATTGCCTCTGAACAACAATCCTTCCTGAATCATATAATCTATCCAGGGGCTATGATCCCTGAGAACTGGATTCTCAGTCGCTTCATACACTTTTCTGAAGTCTGCATCTCTTGCGTACATGTCCTTCAGATTCTCAAAACCCAAAGTTTTGACTCGGAACTCCTGCAACAGCAAACATTTCCTTCTCAAAGCATCAGCCACTTTGTTAGCAGTCCCTGAAATGTGTTTAATTATAAATGTGAAATTCTGCATATACTCTACCCATTTTGCATGTTTTTGGTTCAACTTCTCATGTTGACTCACAAACTGCAATGCATGATTATCACTGTACAGAACAAATTCCTTGGGTATCAAGTAATGCCTCCATTTCTTCAATGCCTGTATGATGGCATAAAACTCCTTATCATACGTGGAGTATTTCAGCTTTGCTTCATCCAGCTTCTCGCTGAAATATGCAACCGGCCTGTCATCCTGACTCAAGACCCCGCCTATAGCATATCCGCTGGCATCACATTTCACCTGAAATGTCTTCTAAAAATCTGGCAACACTAACACTTGTTGCTCTGTAATCTTTCGCTTCAACAAATTGAAGCTCCTTTCAGCCTTCGTTGTCCAATGGAAAGTCTTATGCTGCTTCTTCAGTGTGTCCATCATTGCTGCTCTAATTCCACTTAAATTCCGAATGAATTTCCTGTAGAAACTAGCCAAACCATGAAAACTCCTCACCTCGGAAACATTTCTCGGTGATGGCCAATTCTTAATCACTTCCACCTTTTCAGGATCCATCTTCAATTCATTCGCCGAAATTACAAAGCCCAAATAAATGAGCTTTGTCTTTATGAAGGAACACTTCTTCATGTTGACCAACAGCTTCTCCTCCTGCAGTCTTCTCATCACAATGGCCAAATGCTTTAAATGTTCAACCTTGGTCTTACTGAAAACCAGTATGTCGTCCAGATATACAACTACAAATTTCCCGATGAATTCCCTCAGGACTTCATTCATCAGCCTCATGAATGTGCTTGGCGCGTTCGTCAAACCAAACGGCATGACCAACCATTCATACAAACCCTCATTATTCTTGAATGTTGTCTTCCATTCGTCACCTTCTCTCATGTGAATCTGGTGATATCCGCTCTTGAGATCAATCTTTGAAAAGTAATTTGCCCCACTCAGGCAATCCATCAGATCATCCATTCTCGGCAGTGGAAATCTGTACCTGATGGTGATTTTATTGATCGTTCTAGAGTCTGTACACATCCTCCATCCTCCATCCTTCTTTGGACTCAGTACCATTGGAACAACACATGGACTCAGACTCTCTCTGACCAATCCTTTGTCCAACAGATCCTGTACCTACCTTTTGACCTCCTTGTTTTCCTGCAGCGTCAGCCTGTACGCAGCTTTGTTCGGCAAAATCGCTCCTGGTATGAGGTCTATGTGGTGACTCACACTCCTCATCGACGACAACGAACGAGGTAGTTCATCTACGATGATGTCAGTGAACTCTCGTAGCAGTTCCTGAATCTCTTCTGGCAAGTCATCCACTCTTGTGCTAGTCAGGACAATTCTTGGTTTCCTGACCACAAAGAATTGTGGATCTTCTTTCTTCTCCATCTCATTGAGAAGTTCCTTCCCACTCATGAGAAGTATCATATTGCTCACTTCCGAATTCACTTCTTTATCCTTTATCGGAAGCAACCTGTGTCTTCTCCCATCCTTCTCCAAGGTATATGCGTTCATCCTCCCATCATGAACAACATTTATGTCATATTTCCATGGTCTACCCAGCAATAGATGACATACATCCATGGGAATAGCATCACACAGAGCTTTATCATTATAGCCCCTATTTTGAATTCAACCAAGCATTGTTTAGTGACACTCATCTGATGCCCTTTCTACAGCCATGAAACTTTATATGGGCTCGGGTGATCGGTTGCTTCCAGCTCTAATTTTTCCACCATCTCGGTTGAAACGAGATTGTCAGTGCTTCCGCTATCCACGATGACCTTGCATTTCTGGTCCCTGGTTGTGCAAGCTGTCCTGAACAGTCTGCTCCTCTGAGCTGCGTTCTCCACTTCTTTCTCAGGTGTTAAGAGAACTTTATGCATTCCAAGCGATCTTCCGCTGTCTGCATCTTCATTCTCAGCATCACGCCTCTGCGCCTCAGTGATGTGAGCTTCTCCTCCGACTTGTTTTTTCTCTGGACACTCAAAGGACTTGTGCCCATTATTTCCACATGTAAGACACGTGATCACTCCTCCTCTACCTCTACCTCGACCTCTAGTACAAGGAAGAGTATTTGCATCAGCATAATCTCCTCGCTAATCAGTCTATTGTCTTCTCTGTTCAACCTATGGTTGTCCTCGCTGTGAGGTTCCACCTCTTTCAATCTTACCCTGAGGCTTCTTCCATTCCTCTTTGGGCTTCTGGTATTTCTCCTAGGCAACTGCCTTGCCTCTGGGCTGACTTCTGCCTCACCCTTGTTGTCCTTTCTTGTGGCTCAACTTCTCTTCGGCCTTCAGATCCATCTGATAAGCATCATCCACCGTCCTGATGGTAACCATGCTTAACTCATCCTGAATGTCATATCTCAAACCATTCAAGTATCTTGCCACCTTCTCATCATCGCTCTCTCGATGACCTTCTCTAATATTGAGTCTGTAAAATTCTTCGGTGTACTCCTTCACTATCATCAACTTCTGTCTCAGGTTCTGCATTTGCCTGAATAGTGTGATCTGGTAATTTCTCGGGATGAATTTCTCTTTCATATTCGCGATCATCCTGTCCCAGCTCTTGATCTTTTGTTTTCCCTTGGAACATCTATCTGCCTGTAGCTCATCCCACCATACTGCTACATGTCCCTTCAACTGGGTGACCGCATGTCTGACTTTCTTGTCTTCTTCGATTTCCTCATAATCGAAGTAGGTGTCAAGAGCTCGGATCCAATCCAGCAACTCTTCTGCATTCAGACTTCCCTCGTAGACTGGAATATCCATTTTTGCCTTTGCACCCATTCTGGCTATGGATTTGATCAATTGCTCAGTTGACGAGTCCTCTGCTGCAACTTCTTCTGCATGTCCAGCTTCCTCTTCAACCTCGGAATCACTAAGATCCCCTGCGCCAACTCTGTGTCTCTGCACTATCTCCATCTCCTCGAGTCTTTCTCGGAGATCTCTCATTTGGTGCTCCATTTGTAGATTTCATGTCGGCCTACCTCTTCTTCATGCATCCCTATCCTCTGGACCAGGTGACTGCCTTTCCCTTCTAGGTGGCATGATGTCTTCTCTTCTCTGCTACTGAAAGCAAAGACTTCCCTCTCTGATACCACTTGATTCAAACCTTCTCCACTCCCTCAGAGACTTTGCGCACGCTTCCTGCGCTCGACCTCCAACAGCTCTCGAAGTGTTGAATCTTCCAGACTCTGTGCACTTCTACAAAAGTAGTCTCTACCTTCTTCTGCTCAGATTGTCCACTGACACTTCAAGTTCAGGCTGCACTTTTCCTGCATGGCTCTACCAACCCAATTCAACTTTTGGGAAAATGAGAATAAGGGTTTAACTGTCTAGCTTCATCAACGCACTCTATGCAGATGAATTCGACTGCACTCTATGCAGGAATATCCTGGCTCAGACAGAGAAACAATTGAAACTTATTCTCCTCTCTCTCACAGATTTCAAATCAACTATGAAATCACATACACTGCATATTCAAAGAAAATGCATACAAAGAAAACAAACATTCGTGAGCACCTAAACAGCGTACACAGAGAAACAACACCAGTCATGAAATTGAATCAAAGGCTCTCTTCTATTAATTCAATCTGTAGATGGGTGTTCTCCACAAGTTCTCTGCTTGCTCCTCTCTTCTTTCTCCTGTTTGATTTCTGAATGATAATAATACAATGATACAAAGGAGGGTGTCTATATCCGTTTTCCCTCTCGAAAACTGAAACTGTCTAATCTAGAGTTAAATTCCTATCTACCTGCATTAAATCTATTAAATACCTTCCTATATACTAAGGATGAGAGATTAAAGGATCAAGGTCCCCTTTACAATACAAGTGTACTTCTCCATGAATGACTTCATTAAAGATCGGTGCAACAACTTCCAATGTATTTCAAAATTTGTACTGGCGCTGTCTAGCTGGTTTCTCTAAATGTGTTGGCTCGCTTGATATGTTGTGGATGCTCCTACATCACTTTCCAAAAATTTGATGTAAATTTTGGATCTATGTCATACACAATTGTCTTGGGTATACCATGTAATCGAGCAGTTTATCTCATATAAATATCAACAATGTTGGTTGCCTTGTGAGTGATCCTTACTAGAATAAAATGGACAGGTTTAGTAAGCTTATCCACCACTACCATGATAGAATCATGTTGATTGTTAGTTCTGGGAAGTTTGGTGATGAAATCCATTGTTACAACTTCCCATTTCCACTCAGGAATGTGTAATGGTTTTATAAAAACAATTGGGTGTCTATGCTCATCCTTGACCTTTTGACACTCCAAACATTTGGCAATAAAATCAATAACTTCTTTCTTCATGCCTGGCCAATAATATTGTCTCTTGAAAACTGCAATAGTTTTTTTATAACTTGGGTGCCAAGCATAAGGTACATTATGCTTTTCTCTTAATATCATATTTTTCAATTCCTAAGAATTTGGTACATAAATTCTTCCTCTGTACATGAGAATTTCACCATTTTCTAGGTTATAGTCTTCAAGTTTCTACTGTAAAATATCTTGTTGTATTTTTTTTGTTATTTCTATGTATTGCAAATATAATTTTGTAGCCTCTATGATTTTGTCTTTCAAATATGATTGGTACATGCTTATGGATATAGCATGCAACTCATGCGCCCTTCTGCTAAGTGCATCAACCACCTTTTTCTCTTTCCCTTTGATATGTTTTATATCAAAGTCATATTCACTGAGAAATTCTAACCACCTGCTTTGTCTGGCATTTAGAGTTGGTTGTCCAAATAAATGTTTCAAACCACTATGGTCTATCCTCAACTCAAATATTTTCCCATGAGGTAGTGCCTCCACATCTTCAAGGCATGCACTATGGCTTCCAACTCCAAATCATGAGTAGCATAGTGCCTTTCATGCTCCTTCAACTTCCTTGATTCATAGCATACTACATACCCATTTTGACTGAGGAATCCACCAAGCCCTTATTTACATGCATCAGTGTATACAATGAAGTCTTCATTTGGATCAACAATCCTTAGTATTGGAGAGCACTTGTTAATAAATGCTTCAAGTGTTGGAAACTATTTTCACAATCCAATGTCCATTGAAACTTCACACCCTTCTTTTGCAAGGAAGTGATTGGGTGTGCAATCTTTGAGAATCCTTCAATAAATATCCTATAGTATCTGGCAAGGCCCATGAATTATATTGTCTCTATCACATTCTTTGGCGGTGACCATCCTCTAATGGCCTCTATCTTCTCAGGGTCCACTATTATCCCTTCCTGTGAAATGATATGTCCCAAATAATGATTTTGCTTCTGATAAAATGAGCACTTTCTCAATTTGGCATACAATTGATGCTTCCTTAATCTATTTGTTGTGCATGCTCTTCCTCCAACTTAGAATATATAATAATTCCATCAAAAATTACAATGAAAAACTTATCTAATTATTCTCTGAATATACCATTCATTAAACACATGAAGACAACTAGTGCATTTGATAACCCAAATGGCACCACTGTGAACTCATAATGACCATACCTTGTCCTGAAAGCAGTCTTGTTGATGTCTTCTTTTTTAATTCTTACTTCATGATAATCTGACCTAAGATCAATCTTGGAGAATATTTTTTCATCTTTCATTTGATCAAAGAGATCATCTATCCATGGAAAAGGATACTTATTCTTCACAGTTACCTTGTTCAACTTCCTGAAGTCAATGCAAAGTCTGAATGTTCCATCCTTTTTATTCACAAATAATATTGGGGAACCCCAAGGTGACACACTTGGGTGTATCTACCCCTTCTTTATAATCTCTTCAAGTTGCATTTTCAACTCCTTCAGTTCTGTTGTACTCATCCTGTAAGGGGTCTTAGACACTGGAGCTACTCCAGGCATCAGATTTATGGAGAAATCAATGTCTCTTTTAGGGGGTAATCCTGGTATTTATTTAAACACATATTCAAACTCTTTTAGGACTACATAATATTCAATATTTTACACCCTATCTTTATGTGTTTCTTCCATATGAGCTGCAAATATTTGAAATCATTTTCTGTAACATTTCTTCCACTGCAATGCTGAAATTTCTCTGACAATTATTTCCCTGGGAATTCCATGTATTGTCCTTATGTTCCCTTCCCCATCCAGACAAGTAAATGCCTTGTTATGGTATTCTAGGATAGCATGATTTTGGTCCAACCAATCCATCCCAATTATACAGTCATAGGAACCTAAAGGAAATATGTTCAAATCTTCCCTAGTGTTCAGTCCATTCATGTCCATAAGACATGACTTAACCATATCATTAACTTTTCTTTTGGATCTAGTAGCTAGCTACACCAACCAAGATTTTTCATTCTTGCTTCTTAGAAAATACAATCTTTCCACCATTTTAGGATCTATATAACTATGACTAGCTCATGAATAAATTAAAATAGCAATGGTTTGGTTGTTGAAAATACCTTCCACTTCAAGCATATGTGACTGATACTTTGATTTATTGTTGTCCAAGGTTGCATAGATCCTTGGTACACTTCTACCCATGTCCTCCACTATTTTAGTTTGTTTTACATTATGAAGAATTCTCACCTTTTCACCTTTGTGAGGACAATATTTATACATATGATCTCCCTTACAACCCCAACATTGAATAGGTGGTTGCCTTGGTCTTTTCCCACCCGACTCAATCATTTTGGGCTCTCTGGTAGCTGGTTGTCCTTGAGGACTATTTCTGAAGAATGGTGGCTTAGTCCCCTTCTTCCTCTGATCCATCTTTAATTTCTTCTTGTTTTCCCAATATTTTTGGAAATTTAGCCTTGCTTTTTGCTCATCATATAGGCATTTAGCTCACCTTATGGTCTCCTCCAATGTTTTGGGATCGTCATATTGTATTTTGTCACTGATGAATGATGGAAATCCACTCAAGTACCTTTGAATCTTAACTATCTAATCCTTGATTAAAGAAACATACTTTAGAAGTTCTAAAAACCATCTTTCATATTCATCTATGGTCATACTCCCAATTTTGAGCTCAAAGAACCCTTTTGTTTTCTTGTCATAGTATCTCTTAGTCAAGTATATATTTTAAAAATATTTCTTGAATTCCGTCTAAGTAACATTTTTGTCTTTAATGTGTTGCACCTGCATAAGTTCATCCCACACATGGATGCCTTTCCCTTGACATGATAGATGGAAATTATTCCTTTTGTATGAGAAGAATAATTATTCAATTGAAAATACTTTCTCATTCCCAACAACCATGTCTCTTCATCTTCATCCTTCTTGTTCCCACCATCAAATGTAGGAGATTTGATTTTGTTCATTTATCCTCGTAGCTCATCCACCCCAGACCTCTTATGATTCCTAAGAGGGGATGAACTTGAATTGTTCTGTGCTCTCCTATTGGAATGCCGCGGGGAATGATGGTGATGTCTACTAACACTTCTTGTTCTTCTTTTCTCATCAGGAGACATGTGACTTCCTGATTTTCTTGAGCCACTCTCCTTATCCAATTTCCTTTCTATTATGTTCAAGCTTTGCATTACCTTCATGTTGAAGCCCTCCTACTACTCCTTGTCTTTCATAAGCTTTTCATTATCATATTTATGGATTTGGACATCGTTTTGAAAAATTTTAATGGTCTCTACCATATTCATGGTTTCTTCCTTTCCTTCTCCATGTCCATTTGAGTTTGTTCCTTCAATGCCCATATGGACATCCATCTGTATGATCTCATATTTTGAACTGTAATCCCACTGTGTATCTTCCATTCCTTTGCACTCTCTCTTGATCCTAATCTGATCTAAAAGTTGTTAACTCTACAAAATGTGCAACCAAAAAAACTTGTTAAGTTAAATAATTTAATAAATTCATGAAATTCATGAAATTATGCACAATTCTAGTTCAATAATGCATCATAATTATTTCTTCTGATTTCCTAAAAAATTGACTGCCCAAATCAATTTTTTAGGTGAACAGTTATATTCTATTGTCTAAGAGATTTATAACGCCTGCTTCCATGCTCAATTCTGATTTTTGAGCAGAAAGTTATGGTTATTTGAAAATTGTCCATTAATTCTTCTTTTCACACTTCAACTTGGTGCAAATCTGCATTGTAATTATGCATTTTTGCACCTACGCCATTGGATTTTTGATAGGAGATCAATTGGGTTTCTTCATATACATATTTTGGATTCCTTGAAAGCCCATTGGATCAAATACAATCAACATTGGATATGGTCAAATGAATGTCCAGGTCAATTCAAATCTTCATGATTATTATATTTGTTGTGTATTCTTCATAAGAAATAAAACATTAAACATTGTTGGAATTTCTCCAAGGTTGTTCATGGGAAAGGAGAGCATGACGGTGCAGAGACATGTGTAAACTGAGCTCTTCGAAGGTATCATATGAACCATTATGTTGATCGATTTGAATCTACTGATCAAATTTTTCAATGGTACCAAGCATCTCTAAGCCACGAACATAATTATTCAAGGGATGTGCGTAGGTGTGTGTATATACATGTTGTACATGTATGAAAGTTATTGATTAAAATCAATAATTTGTCTTGAGAACACACACACACACACATATATATATTGACATTCATTTACTTTTAATAAATTATTCTTGAATCGTGCAGGTATTTTTGACATATTGGAATCCAAGATGTAGATAGATCGATCCGATATGAAGCCAATACAATACATGGGACTCGAAAATCGCATTCAATTAAAACAAAAGCCTATCAAAATGTCTATGTGTTTGATAAAAGGAATGCATCTTGTTTTTGTTCAATTTGAATAGAGGACACAAAATCCAATGAGATTTTTGAAAACAAAATGGGCAGATATGTTAAAGCTTGGGAACATACATAAATTAATACAAAGGGGAAAATACCACTTTCAAGCTTAGAGGATATGGAATCAAATAACACTACAGTGTCAACTGATGGTGATAGAGTTTCCAATCTTGTTAGAGAAGGTAAAATGAACTATACAATTCTTCAAAAAAAAATTATGTTTAGATAGTACATACAAATGTATGTGCCTAGATATAAAACATATATTATAATTTAAATAGTACATAATTGTGCATGTTGATCTAATGATTTGTTTGTCATCATATGGGGCCTTATTTACAAGAGGTGTATTTGTTGTGGTTGCACTTGTAGACAATGATGAAAACGTTAAATATTATTTGATGCAGTGCACAAAAAGAAAGATGAGGTTATTGGAGGATTATAATGATAACGATTTAATATATGAAAGATGATCCATCACACTGAAAGGCTATATTTTCAAAAAAAAAACATGAAAATGAAAGTCATGTTCACTTTCAAGACTATCATTCAGATGTCATAATTTGTCAATATAGTCATTTGGTATGTGCAAAAAACATAAAGTTAGTATAGGTTCATTCAAAGAAAACATCGAAAGTTAGAAAATGGAAAATGACAAAATCCGATGATGAACAAATAATTGGAGATGGCATAACATTATGATGTTTGTAAAAAACATTCAAAAAAACAATTGCATCAACTACATTTATATGGATATGCAAGATTCCATCTTGTTTGTTTTATTTTTTGCATTCCATTCAAATAAGGTGATTTTTGATGAATTGTTGCACTACTTTAAACAAGTTTGCACATAAAACTAGATCTCAATTGGTTGACAATAATAAAATATTTAGGTCCCCATATTTCCTCTAAACCACTTAAGGAATGAGATAACATGATCTAGATTTTCCAATCATTCCCTGAATAACTAGATAGTATGTATACATGTCGTAAATCTAATAGGTTGGGCTCAATTTTGAATGAACTTGTATGCAATGATTTTGAGTTAGAAATAGAGATCTAGACTACAATTTAATTTATTCATAAAATGAAATTCTTTATACGAGAGAAAAAAAGAGAAAAATAGAGTACTGTTGGCCCTTGACCAAGTTTTGAGGATCCTTGGTCATGTTTGACCTATTTTTGGGACTTCGACAGGCTGTCGAAGGCAGAGCACAAGACGAAGCAGAGATCGCATGATCTCAACACCGTTTTAGGGATTTTTGGGTTTTGGGCTTATGTAACAGGTATGGGATGTCGGCCAATGGGTTTACCCATGCTTAGACCTATTTTGTATGTATAAATATATTCTAAGTCGATGTAGTGAGTACCAATGACTAAGTGCTAGAGTTAGATCTGTGTGATCAAGAGTTGTAAGTGCTTTGTGCATACTGTGTGAGACTTGCAAGGCCAGTGCAAGTAACTATAAGAGACTGTGTGAAGGCTTGGTGCTATACCCTAGTGAGAAGAAGGATGATCTAGCGGAGTGTACGTAGATATCCTATCTTCTGTGGAGTATAACTTGGATGTTATGTGTCTGTAAGAAACTTGACCAAAGATAATAAAGAAGACAAAGAGTTGATGGACGTAGCCCCAGGGTGGGGGTGAACCATGTAGATGTTGTGTTGCTCTACTTTATGTGATGTGTTGATGTGTTTATATGTTAATTTGCTTATTTATTTAATATAGATGAATGATAGATAGATCTATTGATGCTTAGTGCTTAATAATGTGGATGGATGTTAGATTTGATCTATGTGGATATGCTTAGTGCTTAAATACCTTAGATCTGAATGAATACTATGATACTCTGTAATTAGGGTTTAACCGCGTTGTAACTAAGACTGGATATAGATGAATGTTAATTTCTGAGTGCTCTATCAAGTGTTAGAATCACATATATGTGTCCCAACTAAGGTTACAAACATCTAAGTCCTACAACCACCCCTGTCTCTACCTTTGGTGAGACTTCATCTGCTTCACAGGTGTTGCTGAAAGGTCTAGTAGTTAGGGTTTTGTTGGTGCATTGTTGTAGCGTTGAACCCTGGGTCTGCCCCTGTGCCAACAAATGGTTCTATTGCCGGGACCTAAAACTATGATTGTTGGGAACTGAGGAAAAAGAAGCTTTGTGCGAAGATCTGACCTGAAATTGTGAAAGCTCTGTGCATAGATCTGTCACTCTAGTGTGCAGTATTCTACTAGATTTGTCAAGCTCTGTGCTAAGAAAAGAAGCTCGATCTGAAGAAAAGAGGTAAGATCTGAACGCTTTGTGCTCTGATAGAGGTAAGAATAGTGAAAAGTTTTAGATTCAGAATCTTTGTGCTCTGTTGAAGATAATATTAGTGGATAATTTTGTTTCTAAAGTATGGATCTAGGTATGTTTGATAAGATTTGTCCTAGCTTGAAAATTAGGGCACTGATAGATGAAAGAAGATTTTATATGAATAGATCTGATAAGAATAGTGAAAGATATGTTATACCTATGCACAGAAAGAATTTTTGGAATAACAAATGGATGCAAGATCCTAGAAAGATTTTTTTGCAGGTTATCTACCATGATCCTAGTGCGCAGTATAGGAAAGGTTGGGGATCATTTAAGAGAAAGAGAGGAATAACCCTTTGTTACAGTTGCAGAAAACCGGGACATATGGATAAGGAATTCCCTGGTAGAAGACCTAGTTGCTTATGTTGCAAAGGTATAGACCATGAAGTTTTGGATTGCCCTAGGATGATTGCTGAGGTTGAAAGGATGAATATGAGACAAGGAGACCACGAGAAAGGTCAAGCAAATGAGATTATGAAAGAACCCCAGAAAGAATAAAAAAATGTATTGCTACAGATGAAAGAAACCCCGAATGACCACTGCCATATCATCTTATCAGAGATCTTGAAAGAAAAAGAGTGTATTGAAGCAAGAATAGGAGACTTCAACATTGACTATGTTCTGGATGAGGAAACACAGGTGAATATCATGACAGAAAGAACTTGGGAAATTCTCAGAAAGCCTGTTATGATTCCTTCATTGGGAGGAATAGGATTATTCAGAGGAAATTTGATAAGCCTATGTGGAAGACTTACCGAGATATCTATGAGTGCCAATGGAACTTCGACAGAGGAAGAATTTAAATTTTTTAAATTTATTAAGAACAATGCTCCATTTTCTATGTTACTAGGAAAACCTTGGATTGAAGGAGATCAGGCCAAAAGGAAAGAAGAAGAAATCTTAGAGCAGGAGAAGCAAGAGTTAAAATATTTCATGACTAGGAGGATCGCACACTTGATTGAAGAACAACAGAACCAAAAAAATATATTTAAAACCAGAGACTTGGATGTCGAAGTGGGAAGAACAAAAGAAGATTTGCAGAACACTAAAGTACCTATCATAGATAGAGAAGAAGTATTACCCGTGATTTCTAGGAAAGAATCTCACCAGTTCGAAGTTACTCTACCAAAAGAAGATAAGAATCAGAATGGAAAAAGGAATACCGAGACGAAGCTCACTGGAAAGAAGGTTTGAAAACTAAGTAAGAAGAGAGCTAAGATCTAAAAGTTACAAAAGGTTCTAGAGGGAACTTTGCAGAAGTAAAATTTGCAAAATTGGAACTTCGTTGGGATATCAGAATTGTGTCACATGGCACTTCGCCATGGCAATGCAATACAGTCGTTAGGGACAGTATAACCATTAGACCAATGGCCCAAATGGGTATAAAGTCATTTAAGATCAGAAAGTTCACCACAAGACCGTTGGGACCATGCCATAATGAACAGAACTAAGTTAATGAAGGTTTCTCAGCCATTGCAACGAGAAAAGTTTTTCTAACCATGAATCTGAGTCTGCAAACTAGTTGATTTCTCATAGTGATCATCGTGCTATTTCCATCCATCCTGTTGCATTGACTAGTTACTCTTCGAACCCGAGATATTCAACCACGAGCATTCATGTTGAACGAGCTTAGCGTTGTAGAGAAAATTGTCGAAGAAGTTCTCATTGACCTCATGACTGAAAGGGTAATGTCTGAAATAGAAATGTCTGCAAGTATTCAAGCATCATCGATGAGAGGAGTGCAAGCCTCTTCGTCAACTTCTCACGGAACCGGATCATCCTGACCATTAGCGGAAAAGAGAACCAAACATAGAGATGACCTAGCACATGTGAAGCTGATCCCAACCATATTTCCCGACTGCATCCTACCTCTAGCCGACGCGGTGAGCGGTGATAGTGTGCCAAGAGATTTTGAGTACTCCATGGTTGTTGTGTACATCTCGAAGGGGATACACGCAGTGAGAGAACAACAGGACAAGATCACAACATTGAAGTTCAGTGACTTCAATTTCGAAGATCGCAAGAACTATAGTATGATCGCCCCGTATAAATACCTGACCAAGACAAAGGGGAATAACTCAAATATAATCCCCCAACCGTGGACAATGAACCTTGCACAGACCACCCTACTAAACGTAATGAAAATACCACACTTCAGAAGGCACTAGGAAGTCAACGCTTATGTCAAGATATTACTTTCATGTTACCATGGCGGTTACTTATGGCTAGATCATCGTATTATAGTCGATCTGATGTTGATCCATAGGATCACAGGATTAAGTATGCAAGGACCCAAACCACAGGAGTTTTATCCAATAAAAGCCACAAATCGTGCACTATCACATAATATAAAAGATACATATGACAATGTTGAAAAGGGGACGCGAGGCTACAAGGTACCCTCCATACAAAATGGCGCAGTGTGCCTAGACTGCCAGCTAATAGCCGGGTACTTAGTAAGGAAGAACATACCTATGCAAGTCACAGGATTTGTTGTTGACCTCACAGGGAAGTACGTGGAAGGCCTACAAATGAACTGGGTGAAGTATCGAGTTAATCAGCTGGAACTAGACTACTGCGAAGCACAGGATCAGGGCTATGAGTTTCACTTTAGCTAGCTCCTGATCCTCATTGCTTTTGTTGCCTGGGAGATGATGGATGGTACGACCTTTCCGGATATTGAACCATTCGAGCCGCTTGCTGTGATGTTCACCATACTCTGGTACTCAAGTGATATGGACAAACAGTGGCAGTCGAACATTGTTTTTCACACATATTACCTTCAATTGAAGAGAACCATTGAAGATGAACCTTGCATGACCTCAAACACCCTACATAGGTTTCGACCCCTGATGAAGTTTTGCATATATTGACACTTCATATACATAATAGCATGAACTAATGAACATAAGGAGCAACTTCAGTCGTACTACAAACTCACGAAAGAATACTTAGAGGAGATCACTAAGGACTAGTCTATAGACCTCCTTATTCCCGCAGAACTTGCACATATTTCTGACCCTGATAGCCCAAAGACCACACATAAATAACATGATACACCTGGGACCCACATAACAAAGAAGAGCAAAGAGGTCCAAGATTTAAGAAGTGCCTTAGGAAAGACTGCTTTAGTATCACCTATCCGAGGGGGTGATGACAAAGTAGAAGAACTAAATGGAAAAGGAGTTGAATAGAAGCCAACCGAAGTAACACTGCCCAAAGATGAGGTTGATCCCCTGAAGAAGAGGAAGGTTTCTCCCCTGAAACTTTCTTCCCAAAAGAAATTGAAAGCCACCATGACCAAGATGAAGACTGTGCTTACTGCCGATGATTTTGATTTTATCATTGCAGCCCTAAACAATGCTTCGCTAGAAATCATGGAGAAGAAAGAAGAAAAGCAGGAGGAAATGTATGCTAGAATTGAGGTCGAACTCCGAGGGGTACAACAGGCCCTTCAGTCTAGTCACACAATCTCCACTATTCCCTTGCCATCAGAAGAACCAAAGTTGGGAGATGAGCCATCCCAACTCCATCGACTAGCTGATGCGGTCAAAGCTCGCCTTCGTCATTCTCAAGAAGAAATAGAACAAGCCACCTAGGCCTTGAAGCAGGTGTAAGTTGTAATCATAGAACAACGTATAGTTGTAGAGAAGAAGAAGGTTACTCTCCAGGCAAAGTTTGAAGAAGATAAAGCACAGATGCAATAAGACAAATAGCAGTTGCTCGTAGAGCAACTCGAAGTGAAAGAATAAATCAATAGATCCCTCTGCTCTGTGACAGGCTTAGAGCCACAAGGAGAAGACTAAGTCACGCATAAAGTAGAGTAGCTTTCATAAGCTATCTAGAAGCTATAGCAATGAATAGCAGACTTAGAGCTCCGCACAGTGCCCAACACCCCGCATGATGTGAGGGATAAAAGAGAAGCAATTGCTCAAAGCACAGTTGAGAGAATCAAATCCCTCACCATGGAATGTAAGAAAATAACCAATCGTAGTGCCCAGACCTATGAGAAACTCACTGAGAATCCAGAACTGAAGGCACTAGAGTCGTATCTCCAAGAGTTAAAGTATCAAGCAGAAACAATATAGGCATAGTTGAATCCCCTGTCAATTGTGGAAAGAATGAAGCAATCCCAAGAGCAGCGCACTTCCCAGCTGTAGGTCTACACTATCCAGAGAAAATTCATGGAAGTGACTCATAGGCTTACCTATACAGGATAAGGCTTACCAACTGTTCACAAAGATCGAAGACCAAGGAGAGGAACTGGAGCAAGTCATCACTGCAGCTAAACAACACCTAGAGGGACCTGTCAACAAAGTAGTCATACAAGAGTTCGTTGAATAAGAGGTCATGGCATAGAAACAAGTTGAAGTAGCTCCAGCCAAGCTCGAGGATTTTGAAGTAGAACTAGTTCGATCATAGTGGCTTGGGATGAGTCACAAGTGAGTGTTGGGGGCCTGTTGGCCCTTGACCAAGTATTGAGGATCCTTGGTCATGTTTGACCTATTTTTGGGACTTTGACAGGTTTTCGAAGGCAGAGCGCAAGATGAAGCAGAGATCGTGGGATCTCAACTCCCTTTTAGGGATTTTTAGGTTTTGGGCTTATGTAACAGGTATGGGATGTCGACCCATGGGTTTACCCATGCTTAGACCTATTTTGTATGTATAAATAGATGTTAAGGTGATGTAGTGAGTACGAACGACTAAGTGATGGAGTTGAATCTATGTGATCAAGAGTTGTAAGTTCTTTTTGCATATTGTGTGAGACTTGCAAGGCTAGTGCAAGTAACTATAAGAGACTGTGTGAAGGCTTAGTGCTATACCCTAGAGAGAAGAAGGAGGATAAGGCAGAGTGCATGCAGATCTCCTGTCTTCTGTGGATTAGAACTTGGATGCTATGTGCCTATAAGAATCTTGACCAAGGATAATAAAGAAGACAAAGAGATGGTGGACATAGCCCCAGGGTGGGGGTGAACCATTCACATGTTGTGTTGCTCTACTTTGTGCGATGTGTTGATGTGTTTATATGTTAATGTGCTTAGTGATTTAATATAGATGAATGATAGATATATCTATTGATTTTTAGTGCTTAATAATGTGGATGGATGTTAGATCTGATCTATGTGGATATTCTTAGTTCTTAAATACCTTACATCTGAATGAATACTATGATACTTTTTAATTAGGGTTTAACCATGATGTAACTAATACTGGATATAGATGAATGTTAACTATTGAGTGCTCTGTCAAGTGTTATAATCACAGATATGTGTCCCAGCTAAGGTTGCAGACATCAGAGTCCTGCAACCACCCCTGCCTCTACCTCAGGTGAGACTTCATCTGCTTCACAGGTGTTGTCGAAATGGCTAGTAGTTAGGGTTTTGTTGGTGTGTTGTTGTAGCATTGAACCCTGGTTTGGCTCTTGTGCCAACAAGTAGGATGCCTACAATTATCTCACTAGCCCGTCAATAATGCAAGCTAATCTCCATGAGAAATATGGGAATATATAGACTATACATATAACCACAAATAAATTTCACAATTCCAACTATCCTTCTGATCCAAGTGGATATTGATGGACAACCATTTATTCCAACTAGCTCCTCTTGACAGTTTTTAGTTATGCATGTTCTTTTGTACTTATTTGTAATTGTGGGTTCTACACTTTTGGGGTTGTCTGAAGCCCTAGACATATTCTAGGTGGAAACTAGTGGTCACCCAAATACAACTAGCTTATTTTAGGAGTTTTCATGTCATCACATCTTTCTGTACTTCCAGGGTTGTTTTGGGTCCCTAAACAATCTTTTTTTGTCTTGCCATAGTCAAATTGTAGAGAGAGTTAAAGTTTGATGGCATAATTTGTAGTTCTAAAGAAGACCTTTCCAAAAGGCTATCACGTGCCTAAAACGGATGTCATATGAAAACGTTACGACCCTGGGAAGCTGAGGTACCAACTTACCCATCGAGGCCCACATAAATTTTGATGTTTCATCTGCTAGTGTTAGGTTTTTGGATGTCTATGGTTTTGGCATTCATGATTAATGTTAAAAGGGCCTTTGGAGACTTATTGTAATCATTTTTATTCTCAGACGGACGCATGTAGAAAACCAAATGTCTTCTTAGAGATAGCTACCACCATTCGAGCAAGTTGTTTACAATTCTGTAGTTTTACAGTTTGAATCTATTTTATTTATTCAATAGAAGTTATTGTTCACTGGATATTTGTTTTTGTTCTCTGTATCTCTATGTTATTGTATTCAGTTTGTTATTCCTTTCATTTCACTCATAAATCCATATCAGTGGTATTAGAGTGGTTTGCTCTTCATTCATTTTTCTTCATGCATGTCCCCGACAAGATCTGGGTACAAGAAGTTGGGACTTGAACTAGTCGATCCTTTACAAGATCATCCATGTCGAGCCCGACAACAACCCTTGGGTGATGAGAATAAATATGATGGAATAGGAGATCCTTTTAAAATGTTGCTTGAGGAATCCCTTGCATGAAAAAGGAATGAAATGATGGAAAATTTTTCACAGATCCTTTTAAAATGTTGCTTGAGGAAGCCCTTGCATGAAAAAGGAATGAAATGATGGAAAATTTTTCACAGATCCTTCGGCAGATGCCCACAAGAGACACATATTCATCAAGCGACCATGCAACCCCTTCAAGGTACAAGTAAATTTTGATATTCCATTATTTGAAGGCTGATAGATGTAGATTTTGTAGATAAATGGTTGAATTTGCTCGAAGGGTATTTTTCGGTCCATAATTTTTCCAATAAGGAAAAATAACTTTTGCACTCCTTAAGGCCATCCCCCATGTTAACGACTAGTGGGATACTTACTATAAGAAAAAATCCATAGAGGAATCTTCAATATTTGCGGTCGCCCCCACATGGGATTCCTTCAGGGATGTCATTAAAGAATAGTACTACCATGTTGGAAGCTATGAGGACCAGTACACAAGATGGACCATGCTGCATCAGGAAAGGGACTAGAAAGACCATATTTCACCAAAAATTTTCATACCATGTGCACCAAATTGGGTATCAAAGACTCTTAACAATATCTACTTCTCAAATATCATGGCTTTATGCATAGATACATTCAAACAAAAATGGATTTTATGGACATCACATCATTAGGTGTGGCTTATAGATATGTTGTCAAGATTGAGAAGAAATTTAAGAAGAAGAGACGAGAGTTTGAATCTGCAAACTCCTCATAGTTGAAGTAGGGAAAATGTGGCCCCAACCCACAAAACAAGGGATAGATAAAAAATAGTCACTTTCAAGACAACCATTCCAAGCCACAACCCAAGAAGGGTAATGAGAAGTAGAAGAAGGAAATGGGAAAATGGTGTGAATACCATTAAATCCCATGGAACAACACGGAATAATGTCACTCCAAGTAGTCATTGGTGGTCATGTTGAAAGCTATTGAGTCAGAGGTAGATTATGACTCTGAATCAAATATAGAAAGTAGGAAGCAGATCATTGATGTCAAACCTAGTGCCATTGTCACTACTACCAAAGTCCAACCAAGAAAACCAGAAGAACCAATGGAAGGGGAACACCTCTTTCACTCATAGATGTGGGTAAAGGTGAATCCACCGCATTTCATTTTCGATAGCCTTAGTTAGAAGAATATGATTTCAGCAAAGGTCGTTAAGTGGTTGGACCTTCCGATAACACCACACTTGCAGCCATACACCATTGGCAAGCTTTGCCAAGGATGATATCTTTACATCATCCAACAGTGTTTCCTACCCTACAATATCAAGCCCTTCAAAGATGATGTATTGTGTGATATTTCTCCCCTTCAAGTTTGTGATGTTATTTTAGGTCAGCCATATTTGTGGAAGCAACATTATGTGTATGATTCTAGACCCCGCAGTGTTATTATTATTTTGGGTAGACAATTGTACAAGATACCATAGGTAGCATCTCCTACCGCTATTTCTTTAATCTCTGTTAAGAAATGTAGTAAGGTCATTTCATAGAATGGGAAGTTTGTCTTCTTTGTGATCTATGCTCACAGTAAGAAGAAGGCTTCCACCACATATGTGACCTTTACACAAAGCTTCTCTTTGCAGCAGAAGCAAGTGGACAAGATCATGGAAGAGTACAAATACATCTTCTCCTCACCCATCGGGGTACTGACGCACTTTCGAGTCAAGCATCCAATTGATCTAATCCCCAGTACACCATTTCCTAATGGACTAGTCTATCATTGCTCATTGATGAAAAATGATGAAATCAAACACCATATCCAAGAGTTGCTTGAAAAGGGGCACATACGACCTAAATCCTCCCCTTGCAGAAGCTCGATTATGTTGGTGTAGAAGAAATATGGGACTTGGTGGCTCTGCATTGATTATAGAGCATTAAAAAAAATAATAGTCGGGAATCGGTACCCAATCCCCCAAATTGATGACCTTCTTGACCAACTCAAGGGGGAAAAGTTCTTCAACAAGATTGACCTAAAATATGGCTACCACCAGGTTCCCATCAAACCAACTGATGTATGGAAGAAAACTTTCAAATCTAAAGAAGTTCTCTTGGAATTGCTAGTCATGCCCTTTGGATTAACAAATGCACCAGCAAATTTCATGAGATTGATGGATGATGTATTGAGAAGCTTCACCAATTATTTTTTCGTGGTGTATCTGTATGACATCCTCATCTTCAATAGAACTTGGGAGGATCACATGTAGCATATTCAATAGGTTTTGGGCACTCTGCAGCAGCACAAGCTATATGCCAACTTGGAAAAATGCTCCTTTGGAATGAACAAGTTCCAATGCTTGGGCTACATTGTTGATGAGCATGGGGTACAAGTGGATCCAACTAATACTAATTCATTTGTGACTAGACAACCCCAAATACACTAAACTATATTTGGAGCTTCTTGGGACTTTCCAACTTCTACCAAAGGTTTGTGTTGGGATTCTCCCATATTGCTTGGTCTCTCAACCAAGTAACCAAGGGTGGTGGCAAGGCAAAGTTCGCATGGTGGTAGGTAAAACAATAAGCATTTGATGATCTAAAGCATCACTTGTGCTCAACTCTAGTACTCTCCTTACCTGATCCACAACAATCGTTTGAGATTGAGACTGATGCCTCTGACTATGTTGTAGGCACAGTCCTCACTCAGCATGGTCATAAAGTAGCATACCATAGTGAGACACTCTCATATATTGTCTGAAAATACCCGACATATGATAACGAAATGTATTCCATTGTACAAGCATGTCGTCAATGGAAGAATTACATTCTGGGAAAGTAGATAGACATCCACACTAATCACAATCCTCTACATTTCATACAAACAAAAGGGAAGTAGAACGACCTCCATCAAAAGTGGTCCACATATCTACAACAGTTCCATATCAACATCAATTATAAGACAGGGAGAAAAAATGGTGTCACTAACTTCCTCAATCACCCTCTTATTTTTGTACTCACCACAGTGCTCCATTCCTGTGGGCATGAGGCATTTTAGTGACTCCAACTTTACCAGTGTGACCCTGACTTCACCACCACCTATCAGCTCTTGGGTACAGGAGTGTGACGCAAACCTGCCCCTCAGCAAGCAGCATGCTCCACCAGGACCTCCTTCAATCACGGGCATGAAGAGTCAAAGTACTCTTCCTCTCCTCTCGGGAGTTCTCCTACCCACAGTTTTCCCTTTCGACGATCTCCCTTTCGGAATTTGGGAAATCGCACTGCGAGAGTTTGCGGTCCACGCGAATACCCCGTTCACATGCAAAACAAAATACCCCGACCCCGATGGTCAACGGGTCAACACTCTCTCTATCGGAGATTTCCCTATCGGGAAATCGGAGGTGGTGGTGCCGAGCGTTTCATGCAACACAAAACCCTGAACCCCGAAACTCC
>ML780911.1:80322-94152 GCA_009831015.1 Picea engelmannii
CGGCTTCCTATGGCTCACCAGCCTAAACCATTTTATTACATTCAATACAAATATAAATGAGGCTGCGCCTCCCTTCATCCTTTGAATGCGTGCGTGCTGATGTGGCTGACTGGCTGGCATGGAAAGATGCTCCTGCATCAGAGTGAATCTCACCAATTTTCACATCCAGGATGGAATGTTATGCCATCTAGGACACCTCTGTTTTAACACAAGTGAGCGTGTAAATATTATTTGGGAGGATCACTACAGTCAGATGGTGGGACATTTTGGTGTGGAGAAAACTGTGGTCATTCTACGGAAACATTTTTATTGGCCAAAAATTCAACAAGATGTCGGAAAGTATATCATATCTTGCACTTCCTATGCCATTTCCAAGCCATCCATCAAGAACAGAGGATTATACACCCCTCTTACTACTTCCGAGAGGCATTGGGAATCCATCTCGATGGATTACATGTCTGGCCTTATGTCCACCAAGCATGGTAATGATTGTGTATTTGTGGTGGTTGATCAGTTTTCAAAAATGCCATTATCATAGCTTGCAAGAAGAGCATCACAGCGGAAAATACTTCCAAGCTCTTCTTTGAATGGGTGTGGGTACATTTTGGGATACCACATACCATCACCTCATATCGGGATAGTATATTCCTCAACACATTTTTCTCGAGTCCCTTGTCACTGTTGGACACCAAGCTCACTAAACCCACTCCTTTCCACCCCCAAACCGATGGCCATACAAAGGTCATCAATCAAATGATTATGCACATCCTGCACATGTACCGGTCTAATCATCTGCATACATGGGATGAGAGTCTTCCCTATGTTCATCATAGCTACAACAAGTCTCTCCATATCTCAACCGACCATATCCTCTTTCAGGCGGGGATGGGATTCCAACCCTTGGGTCCCATTGATGTTTCACTACCTCTTGCAACCACACAAGCAGAATCTTCCCATGCTTAGTCTGAGGTTGACAAATCCACCAAATTCATTGAGTGGATTCATCACATCCACCAACAGGTCCATGAGATTTTCCAGAAAGCCAATGATAAGTACAAGCAGGGCCATGATCAACACTGGGTATCACACCAGTTTCAGGTGGGAGACAAGGTCTGGTTACATTTGTAGAAAGAGAACCTAGCAGGGCCCCATAGGAAGCTCTGCCCACTTTTCTATAGTCCTTACACTATCACCAATGCAATGGGTAGCAATGATTTTGAGCTCAACACTCCACCCTTCCTTGGCTTGCACCCAATGTTCAATGTGGACCTCCTTCGGCCATATTTTCCACCATTATTGGACACCTTAGATATCGTAGAACAATTGAAACCAACAAATATCAACCGGAAACTCCTACACCAAGGAAAGTGGTTCACCCGGGGCCAACTTCAGAAGAAGTTTCCTCACCTAATGGGGGAAATCAATGCAATGGATACCATTGATTCCTAAGGAGGGAGGACTCATCCAGGTGGATACTGGTGGGCACCCACCTATTCCAACTGGATCATCTTGACATTTTTTAGTTTTGCACGTTCTTATGTACTTATTTGTAATTGTGGGTTTTACAATTCCGGGGTTGTATGACTCCCTACACATATTCCAGGTGGAGACTGGTGGCTGCCCACCTAATCCAATTGGCTTATTTTGGAAATTTTCATTTCAACACATCTTTATGTACTTTTGAGGTTGTTTTGGGGACCTAAACAATGTTTTTTTGGCTTGCCATAGTCAAATTGTAGACAGAGTCATATTTTGATGGAATATTGTGTAGTTCTCGAGAAGACCTTTCCAACAGGCTATCACACACCTAAAATGGAGGTCGTATGGAAAAATTATGACCCCATGAAGTTGAGGTACCAACATACCCATCAAGGCCCACATAACGTTTGACGTTTCATCTCCTAGGATTAGGTTTTTGGATGTCTAGGGTTTTGGCATTCATGAGTAATGTTAAAAGGGATTTTTGAGCCTCATTGTAATCATTTTTCTACTCAGACGAATGCCCGTAGCAAGCCACATCTCTTCTCAGAGACAACTACCACCAGTCGAGCAAGTTGTCTCCAATTTTATAATTTCAACCTATTTTATTTATTCAATAGAAGTTATTTTTCATTGGATATTTGTTGTTGTTCTCTGTATCTCTGTGTTATTGTATTTAGTCTATTATTCCTTTCATTCTGCTCATAAATACAAATCACCTTCTCTCTCTCTCTCTCCATCAATCCCTCCCTCCCTCTCTCTCTCTCCGGCGATCCCTCCCTCTCTCTCTCTCTCTATACCACTATAATAATATGACATAATTCAATTGCAACCCAGATAAGACAATCCCCTAACCACCTAGTAATTCTAATAATTTTTCCATTGCATTGTGAAACAAAATAGTTCCATTGGAAGATCTTGGAATATTCACCAATACTGAGAGGGGGGCGTGAATCAGTATTGAGCACTTTTTACCATTTTTAACCATAACATGTAAGCATTAAGTTATCAACAATTTATCACTTATTATTTCATTTAATATATCATCAACATATAGTAACCAGAAATTGCATTTCTTTGGGTAAACAAATTGGTTATGTGCTTCACTATCTACTCTCAACTGCCACTTGGTTGCTTGGTTCCATTATTATTTGTGAAGTACCTACCATCTGTGCCACTTTCCATGAACCTACATATTATGCCATGAGTTTCCAACACCCACACACAATTTAAGGTGACTACTGGACTAAATGAAGTGGTAAAACTCAAGACTAAAATTTTGTGAGCATAAATGCAGTGGTAAAACTCAAGACTAAACTTTTGTTACGACTAGCAGATTATTTACAATTAATTTCAACTTGATGTTAATTTTTATATATGGCTTAGGCACCAATAGGTGAAATTACAATAATATCCAGTAGGCACTAGTGGTAGAAGGCATAAGAATCCAACAGTACCCTAGCCTGGATAATCAATACCGCCCTCTGAGAATAGGATCCATGCAATACCCAGCCTCAAAAATGGCTATTGCAAAGAGTGTCCCTATCGCTAGGAAATAAAAACTTATTGGTTGTAAATTATCACTTTGTCGTTATATGTCAAGCTCAAGTCCTATTTACTCCAAAATCTTGAAGGTTTCTTATGAAAACATGATCTATCTCAAGACAGTTTTACTCTTTGTCGAGGTCTTAATCTCACCAGTGAACCAAGGCCCCGTGGGAAACTTTCCATATTTTTAATTCATTCTGTGAAAATTGTTTTTATTTTTATTTTAGTCAGAGCTGCCCATGAGGCCTTGCTTCACTGGTGAGATTAAGTTGCCCACCAAGCTTTCATTCTAGTTGTGGTTGGCCCCACCTGAAGGCATGTCAAAAGAGGATGAGGTCGAGTGAGCCCCATGTGTATTTGGAAAAATAAATATCGCCTTATACATGGAGCCTAATCTGAAGGGAAGTATGTGTTATGCAGAGTGCAGATCCCAATTTTGGGGCATGTTTTTCAAAGAAACTTACATAAAAGAATATGGACAGATATTTTTCTATAAACAAATTTTATCAACGTCAAAAAAATACTAAGATATTGGAAACACAGACATATTTATTTTGTTTCATCCTTAGAAAAATCCTTCCTGAAATGAAAACAATTGCATCTAAGTTTTATCTTTATTTAGGGACTGTGTGAAGTGGTCTGAAGAGACAATTGGCGGATGCCGATATTTTAGATAAATTAAAATCACTTATGTTTAGCTGAATCAATAAAAGCAAGTATAGACATTTTTTTGAAGATATCTTTGGACACTGAAATCTGTAAAACTTGCTCAACTTTGGTTCATTTTAACTTTTGTGATAGATTGGCTAATATAATGATATACAAATTAATGAATAAAGTCCAATTGAGCATATCTTAATTTATCCACTTGTTTGAAGTGGTATTAAAAATAGTTATTGTAATTTATTTACAAATATAGCTTAGTGTGACCTGGCATTTTTTACTGGTTGTTGACTATGTTGAATTATGCTTACCTAGCAATTCCTCTAATTTCTAAACTAAATTTCTAATTTTAGTGGATCATTACCTTGCCTTTTGGATACTTTTAAGGGATCTCAAAAATAGTGTTTTATGTGAAGGTTTGCAAGGCATGGTTACCGTATACAATTATGGATATTGATACATAACTATTGAACAAAAATATGTATTTGAAAATACATAATATTGATAGATACAGTAGTATACATCTCACATATTACAAAAATCATACTTTTTATATTTTTTTTAGAAAACTTAAAGAAATATTAAAATATGAGTGTATTAGCCTAATCCCCTCATAGTGCAACAACTTAGCTGAAGGATCGTTGTAAGAAGCATTCCCAATATATATATATTTATATTTATATATATAATTAGAAAAATTTGCAGTATTGACAACTTTGAAACTTGAGAAAAATGGTGTTGTAAACTTAAGTGATTGCAAGTCATCATTGGATTTTAGAAACACTTGGGATGGAATCTCAGTATTCTGAAGAGTGTGAAGAATTCTTATGGAAGATTTTGTTACCAGATTAATGTAAAGCATCTCCTTCTGCTTCCTCTAATAACATTTTTTTAGAAAAGAAACCTTAAGACATTCATCGAAGACTAAAATGAACCCACATTGAATGGTTTTCTACATATGTATAAAACATATAGATTCTAGACACCATTTTGATTATGCAACAAACTGTTCAAAGCTACAAGATAAGAAATGTAGTTATAGCAAAGGAGAGGGGTCCAAAAGAATGATAGTATGCTCAGGGTTTTATTCATGATGCTTTTCCTTTTTGACATAACCTGTATCCTTATATCACCACTGGAAGAACCTTCATCCATATTATCCATGGATTTATGATAGAAATTTTGATTTTCTACAAAAAAAAAAAAAACACAATAGCAATCACATGATAACCTAGCAGCATAGTTCCAAGATATAGTTGTATATGGGATTTCGATATGGAAATACAAAAAATTTATGGATACAGTAGTATATGGTTGTGTATACGAAAAATACAACTAAATTTTTGTTGATCATATCTATATTCTATCAGATGCATGATACAGTGAAAAAAGGCCCCATATCATATGTCTGAAAACAAACCAAAACTTGAGAATTTAATGTGAAATTGTAAGTTACAAATTCCATTTCACCTCATGTTTAAGTCCTCAATTTTGCCTCCTGTTTGATTCCTTAATTTCACCTGCCATTCAATTATCATATTCTAAATAGTTGTTGGTGCCCGGGAAGCAAGCATAATGCATTTTTCTGCCTGGAAAAATCCATTTCACCTCCCAAGGGAAACAATCCTTAAAAGATGTTTTTTTCTCCAAATGCCCATGTTTGATGCTAGATACAATCTTCTTGTAAGGAACTGGTATTTTTTCCTCACATGTCACGTGCATCCTTCTTTGGCTCCTCACCCCTGTAGTAGAAGGTGTTGAAGCACAACTCATGGGAGAAGAGGGTACGAAATGCCCATTCCACTTAGTTTCTTGGTTTCATTATTATTTGTGGAGCACCTGCCATCTGTGCCACTTTCCATGAACCTACAGATTATGCCATGAAGTTCCAGAACCTGCTCACAAGTTAAGGTGACTACATGGACCCACCACCTAACTTATGACATATCAGACTTGGTAATTGCATAGAATGGCGATTTTATGAGTGAAATATTACAAATGGCACAACCAAAAAATGTCAGTGTTATGCTTGTTGAAGATTTTTCAAGAGACAAATCTTAAGCATGAAGTTCATTCCATTTTAGCATTTTACTTAAACCATGAACAATTTGTTGCAACAACCAATATCACAAGAAGAAACACCATGCACAAGTACACAAGAAGTATCCTAGGAAACGCTTCTACACAAGGGAAGAAAACCCAGCCAATCCTTTTTTATATTCTTGAAGAGAAATACCTCCACCACCAAGAAAACCTAGCACACAAAAGGGTGCTCATAAACCCTAGAAGACTAGTGCCCAAGAGAGGTGTGCACTTTTCCCAAGAATATGTACTTGCTGAAATTTCCAAACTCACACTTAAGATATGATTTCTCAATGGGGAATTTACCTTTACTTATATTAGACTAAACCTGTCAACAAAAGTATCTATTGGAACAACAGGGCCAACCACACTAACTCACAATATAATTAATAATTACTAGATTAATTATCTTTTACATTAATTATCTATTACATTAAGGTGGGGCCGACATGTACCCTTTACATTACAATTAGGGTTATAGGTAAGTATGACTCTTGAACAATATAGCAAGGGATCTCATACACCCACTAGTGCTCAGCCACTAGGCGCACATCCATAGGGATGTCCATTTCTCTATCTCATTGTGTCTCATAGGAGAACCACACTCACTAGTGCTCATCCACTAGGATCACATTCACATGTGCTCATCCACAAGCACGTCCAACTCGACAGATCTTCTTTCCCACTGCATTGCATAGGAGAGTCATATGGAGTTCATAATATCAACTCTCTACTCAAAGGAGGCTAATACATCATTTTCATCTTTGTCTCAGAATGATGCACCCAGCTCATGGGAATTCACACTTTCACCTTGTTCTCAGCCACAGGTACGTCTAACTCAATAGATCTTCTTTCTCACTGTGTTACACAAGAGAATCATCTGGAGTTATTCTCAACTCTCTATAAGGAGGATTCCATCACTACATTCCATTTTTTTCTTAGATAGGAACCACACCCCCAATTCATGGGCTCTCTCTCAGGTCAACTCAATCATTATGTGTCCTAGAGGATGTCTCACATAGTTGTAATAATCAACACTCCCTCTTAGTTAGGGAGGCATTCTCCATCATCCCAAGTCTCGCATGGAAGTACTTGAACTTTGACTTAGTTTTAGTCATCAACACTCCCTCTCAACTAGAGAGGCATTATTCATCAAGCCAGTTTGGTGAAGATGTTTGCAATCTGCTCATGTGTAGGAAGGTACTGCATGTGTACCGCTTTCCTCTACATCATGTCTCTGAAAATGATATTGTATCTCAACATGTTTCAATCTATCATGAAACACAGGGTTCTCAAAGAGCTTCACATGACTCTAGTTATAATCATAGAATCCATCTCATGATCAAGTAAATTTGTCAGAAGTTTATGAAGTTGCACTACTTCGCACACTCAATGATATATACTCTACTTATGTGGTACTCAAGGCCACAAAGCTTTGTTTCATGCTGCACTAGGAAACCATGGAAACCTTCACGATAAAAAACAATAACCGAATGTGCTCTTATGGTCCACTGTACTCTCTGATCAATATGTATCGTCATATCCCTTCAAACTCAATTTCACACTAGAGGCATATCTTAGGCCATATCCAACTATGCCTCGTATATATCTCAGTACATGCTTTATTGCTATCCAGTGAGTCTATCTCAGCTGACTCATGGATTAACTAATCACATTCATTGCATAGCATGAATCAATTATGGTGTTAACCAGATACATCAGTGATCCAATCGGTTGTGGATCAATCTTGTCTGAATCATCATCATTTATTTTCTTCAAATTCATCACCATGGATTTGCATTCTGTCATACTGAACTTCTTTAATATTCCCACTGTGTATTTTCCTTGACTTAGGAAAATCTCATTGGTCCTCTGTCATACTTATTGTTCAAGAAGTTGTGCATCATACTCAGATCCTTCATCTCTAAAACATAATTCAAATCTTTCTTGTATCCAACAATATAGATTTATGAATAAGTTACCGAAATTAAGCTCTCGTCACCAACACTATAATGATATAGGTTTGGATCATCAACACTCTTTTTGAAACCCAAACTCATCAAGAATCCATACATATGATACAGTTTCCAAATCATGGATGGTAGTATGGATGTAAGTGTATCAATATTACTGGATCAAGTTTCTCATCATAGACAACTTCCTCTGTTTGTGATAATCTCCTGGCTATAGATCTCGCTCTGTATTTCTCGACACATTCATCGAATGGATGCTTGATCTTTTATATCCACTTGGAAGTCACCAAAGACTTCCCTACTGGTCTCAGAACAATGTCTCATACTTCATTCTTTAATATATATTGGTATTCTTATGTTATGGCATCTTTCCATACCAATTCTCTTGTTGCTTCTCCATGACAGGGAGCCTCATAATCAATGAAGTGGCTCATGGCTGAAGGGTATCTTGAAAAATCTATTTGTTCTCTTAGGATGTGCCTTGAGAGGCTTGAATGTTTCTTTGCCTCCTGCAGAGTGACCCTAGGCAGGCCTTTTATGCCCTACTGAAATATCTTTGGACATATCAACTAGAGTAACTGGATCAACTAGAATAATGTTCGTCTGGAACTGCTAAAGTGGGAGAAGGTATTGTCTCATTTTCAATCTCCATCTGAGATTCTCTAGATCTTTGAAATGTTATCTCTTCTTCAAGGAAAACATCTCTTATTGTCTCAATCTATCTCTGACTAGGGATGTAGATCTGAAATGTCTTTGAAGATTCATTCTTATCCCATAAATATATCCTTTCTCCCTGAAGGGTCTAGCTTGGAATTATTCTCTTTGGGTACTTGAAAATACACTGGGCACCCAAATATCTTTAAGTGTTCAATATCAGGCTTCACTCCAGTGAAGGCTTCTTCGAGGGTTATTTTTTTCAAAGTCTGGTGAAGACTCTTGTTCTGAACATATACCATGCCATGCATGTTTCTGCCCATAGAATCATAGAAATATTTTGATCATGCATTATTGCATTGGTTGATGCTTCTATTCTTCGTCTTTCTCAAATAGTTTTGACTCCCTCTGAAGGATAAACATATTCCTTTGTTCTTTAAACTTCCTGGAACAAGAAAACAAACAACAGGAAACAAAAACAAGAATATCTCCTATAGGAGAGTAATGAGTATATCTCTAGAATCAAAACAATTTAAGGATTGTTGTCACAGCTACAACACGTAATTGTAATGTAGAAAACTTTAGAAATGTAGGTTAGAGGCATGATAATTAAAACAATCAAACCTGGATTCTTCACTTCCAGTGTGTTGTTCCTCTGAATGCACTAAGATCCCTCTAGATTCATGACTTTAATAAAGGTTCATTTCTCCTGCAATTGCCCTCATGACAATGATACAAATAATATATACAAGTTCATACCTAAGGGAGATGATATGATTTCTCCAATGGCACGTAGATGAACTTTGTCCTCTAACATATTCATGAAGAAGGTAGTCACGATGTCACATTTTGTCATCTTGTTATGGCCCTTTTATGTAATAGCTTGAGTAGAAGATTGTCTTCCTTGTCTTTACGCCATCTTCCTTATATTCATCTGTAGTTTTCTCTGGTAAACCTTTTTGTGTCACTCACAATAAGTCTTCCTATGAAGTCTTGTCTTCCAAGAAATTCAATTTGCTTGATCCATCAAGCTTATCTTCCATCATAGTTTTGTTCATCATATTTTTAGTTTCTTCAAAAACTCTTGTCAACTGGGCTAGAAAACAGAACGGTTAGGCTAGGATATTAATTTAGGTTTTTTTGGACTTATGACTGCCAACAATAAGACTTAAAATTCAGAAGGACATAGGTAATCTTGAAATCTTCTTCAAAGAGCCACAAAAACCCTAAAACTAGAAATCTGCAGAAATTTGCAGAACCCTAGAAACCCTAGGGCCAAAAATCCAAAATTATCATAATTTCAGTTTGATATTTTATGGAGGAGCATTTAAGGAGGCCATACAGTGCTTTCCAAAATTCATCCCCAAATTCCAAGTGTGAAGTGTTGAAACACCCAAAATAAGAGGGTCGTACGGATTTTCTGGAAACCCTAGGAGGGTTGTATGGTTTTGTAAAAGAAGAGGGAAGACTGGTATGATCTTATGAAATGGGTTCTTCAAGACCTATGCTCAGATACCATGTTGATTTTTCAATAGAAAAAACTTAAGCATGAAGTTCATTCCATTTTATCATTTTACTTAAACCATGAACAATTTGTTGCAGCAACCAAGATCACAAGAAGAAACACCATGCACAAGTACACAAGAAGTATCCTGGGAAACCCTTCTACACAAGGGATGAAAACTCATCCAATCCTTTTCTATATTCTTCAAGAGAAAGACTCCACCACCAAGAAAACCTAACATGGAAAAGGGTGCTCATAAACCCTAGAAGACTAGTGCCCAAGAGAGGTGTGCACTTTTCCCAAGATGTACTTGCTGAAATTTCCAAACTCACACTTAAGATATGATTCCTCAATGGGGAATTTACCTTTATGTAATATACCAGATATAAAAAGTATGCAAAACATAAATAAAATGCTAGAAATGGAAGAATAACAACAATATAACCATAACAATCACCACAATAACACTAAAATGATATAAGAATAACAACAGAAATAACACTTTGATTTTGAGAGCAATGTTCACGGGCCTCTTCAAGGGGGAAACCTCCAGTCGAGTAGATCTCTATTACAATAAAATCTAAGATAGGGTTCTCATACCCTCGACTCCTATTTATACTAAATATGTCTATCAAAAGAAGCATCTAGAGGAAGATCCTTCTAGAAGCGGAAGCTTCTATTAGGTCTTCTTACATTCGACTTATCATATTTTATTGCAAGGCCTTATCAATATTGACCTTTATTACATTCGAACATATTGTTCTACCTATGTGCGGGTTAGGACCCTAACATGTCCTCCCCATTAAAAACAACTTTGTACTCAAGGCTTGAGATGTGGAAATTGTTGCAGAATGGTAGCTAGTTCCCAAGTGGCATCTTTTGGAGTTATATCTTTCCACTGGAATAACACTTCCTTGATATGGTTTTAGTGCTAAAGGGATAAGGGGATATAAGGGCTCAAGATAATATGGGTTATGAATTCCTCATATTAGAGCTTATATAGTTTAAATTTTATAATGGTTGATGGTTATAGAGGTTATGGGTTATAAATGTTATGATTTATATGGGTTATTAGGATAACAGGTTATTATGGATAGTGGTTTGGGATTATAGAGAGTAAATTTTATGTGTTAGAGGTTATAAAAAGATATTTCTTTGAAAATTATGGATCCTAATGGTTTAAGAGATTAGTTATTAACAATTATAAATGTTGAGGAATAAGTGTTACATGTGTTTATAGGGATTGAAAATTATAAATATTATTGAAGTTATAAGGATTACTTTCTCTATGTGTTAGTGGATAGTGTTTATATTGGTACATGTTTTATGGGTTATATTGGTTATGCTTTAGGGATTGGGGTTGATAGGTGTATATGTCTTAGGTATAAGGTTTATAAGGGTTAGTATTTTATGGATATACAAGTTGTTTTTTATAGATATTAAGAGTTTTAGGGATTATAATAAGTTTTAATAAAGAGGTTTAGTTGTAAGGGATTAGAATTATAGAGCTTATATAATTGATATTATAGATTATGATTTATAAGGGTTACACAGAGTAATGGCCCAGGCCTGAGGTTATATGATTTAGCGATCATATGAATAAAGGGTTATGTGGGTTATGGATGATTGCATGTAAGAGTTATAATTTATTTTTTAAGATCTGTGTATATAAATGCTTAAATCTTATAAAAATTATGGATTAGCGATGTTATTTGTTCGCGGTAAAGGTGTAAGGGAATAGGTGTTACGGGTTATGGTTTATTCAAGATGGTGTTACAAAGATTTAGGATTATGTGTGTTTCAAAGATTAGAGATACTAGGTATTGAAAAGATTTGAATTTAACTGGGTTAGAGATTGCAAGGGTTGTATGTTAGGTGTTATAGTAGTTACATGTTAGGTTATAAGAATTTTGGTTTGTATAGGTCAATTCCATATTTTTAGGACTATATATTATGTGTGATATGTGATATAGTGTTTATGTTGTATTGGGGTTATTGTTAATCCCTAATATTGTCTCATTACCCCTTAATTGGGGCATATTATATTAGTAATGTTATTTTATTTATGTCGGCTTTAGGCCATTAGTTGTAATTATACCTCCTAGTCTCCTATATATACCAAGGAGACATTTTCATTTTGAATCATCTTGTACTTGAACATTTAAGTGGGGTAAAAGGAGTTTGCCCCCTCGAAGAGGCTTATTATCTGAAATTATCTCTTTTTCAAGGCACTGAGTACTTTTTCTGAGGTTTTTCTATGCTATATTGATATTTGGTTCTTAACATATGGTATCAGAGCTCAAGGTCTTGGGGTTTCACTGCTACATCTGAGACACCTTGACATTTTCTCTATAACTTTGTTTCTACAAAGTTTCAAAAGGAATGGCTTGGAGGATATTTATCATATGGATCAAGGTACGTTCCGTTAAAAAATCATCTCTTGAGGACTTATAATTTCTAAGATACAACCTGTACAAGATAGGGTTCTGGAATCATCCTGAACTGAGTCATTACGGATTTTTTTCGATAAAAACTTCTTTGTAATGTTTCAGACCTTGAACTCTGGAGGATATTTATAGACATTAGTAAAGTATTTTTGGTAAAATGTTCATCTTCTGGGTCATCTTAAATTTGTAGATACACCTTGTGTAAGATAGGGTATCTAACTAGTCCTATTGACTAGTCTCAAGAACGTGTTCCTGGTAAAATAATCATAACTTATTTCTAGAGTATCCAAATTGAGTGGGACTAGTTTCATTGGATCTTGGATAGTTTTTAGTATTTTTGGTGCGAGTTTCATAATTTTATATCAATTATTTTGTGTGGGGCACGCTATACAAGTGAGATCTCTTGGAAAGGACAAAAATCAACAAGTTGTGGGGAAGCTACTGTAAATTCCACTTGGCACATCCAATTTTGATCAAACCTGTGGCATTGCAGAGAAGAAATATCATAGAACTACATAAAATAAATTTTCATACCCAAAAGGGCCAAAACTTGGGAGATACAACATAAGAAATATTCTCTAGAACAACCACCTCAAAATCAAGGTTCAAAAGTGATACTTGGCCAACATGCCACCAAGAAAGGGATCTTCTACACCAAATAAGCCTCCAAAAAATCCTACTTGGACTCTTGATGAAGGTGAAGAAATGTGTAGGGACATAAATGAACTAAAAAAGAAGATGGATTCAATGGAAGCTAAGTTGGATACTAAGATGGATTCAATGGAAGCTAAGATGGATGGTTTAAAAGGGGAGATCATGGAATTATTGAAAAATTTCATAATAGAGAAGACACCTGAAAGTGAAAATGCATCCCATTAAATTCATGATGAGGACACAAGGAAGGTGAATCAAGAATGTAGAAACTCCTTTGGTTTGAAGACCAACCATGTTCCTAAGATTGATATGAGGAAGTTTGATGGCAAGGACCCAATCACATGGATACTTCAGATGGAGCAATTATTTGATCTCCATAATGTGTCACATACACAAAAGGTATGGATCTCTTATTTATATTTAGAAACTAATCAATTTGTATGGTATCGATGGCTTTGTTCTCGCAAATCACTCGTCACTTGGACAATTTTCACAGAAGAAATGATAGCACACTATGAGGATACAATATTGAATATAAAGGTAATCGATATTCAGGATGAGCACTTGATTGATGTATTCATAGGAACTTTAAAGGATAACATTCAACATGAGGTTCACCTTTTGGAACCTAAATCATTGGAGAATGCATTTAAGGTGGCAAGAAATGTTGAAAGTAAAAATATGGCTATGGCTACTAGAAGGACCAATCCTAACATCTATAAAGAGAACAATGCTCCTTCTTCTAAAACACCACAACCTACAAGGTTGACACCTCAAAAATTGGAGGAAAGAAAAGAAAAAGGTTTATGCTTTAATTGTGACAACA
>ML780911.1:105033-126118 GCA_009831015.1 Picea engelmannii
AAAAAAAAAAAACAAAAAAAAAACTCAGACCATCACCCTCTCTTTATCCTTGTCTACTTAATAAAACTCTCCTCCAACGCCTAGATCTTCCAGTATCCATCTCCCTTTTACTTGTCTAGTTCACAATACTATATTGCCATCCCTCCTCGTAAATCCTCTTTATTCGCTTTTGTAAAACATTTACTTTTCCCCTATACTGGTTTGCCATCGCCTTAATCTCTCAGTAATCCTAAATATACAGATATATCAATGGTAAATTAAATGATGAATGCATGTTTATTAATAGAAAAATGAATATATATATATATGTATATTTATATTATAAACAAATTATAAACAAATAAAGTTAAGCATGTGAAAATAAAAGAAAATAAAAAATGAGCGCACATACCCTTGAATTTTGGAAAAGAAAAATAAAAGTGAAATATATAAACAAAATAAACTAAAAAGAAAAATAAGAAAGTCAAAAGAGAAAAAGGGGGGGAAACCTAAGAAAAACAAGAATTAGGGTTTGCGTCTGAATAAAGGAAAGGAGGAGGGGGAAAGGAGGGGACTTTTTGCTGAGATTGGTATTGATATGTTGAGAGAATAGAGACTGACTGATTGCTGGTAGGAGTTGGGATCCTCAGCAGACTTGAGTGGTAGCTCAACCTTGGAGGCGAGCTGAGGAGCTAGTTACTCTCTGATTTTGTGTGGCCCCTTTGCGGCTCGGGGAGCTGAGGGGGAAGAGGAGTACCCCTAGTGTTTGGCTGGGAGGTACTGGTGAGTTCTTTGTGGTCGGCAAGCAGGAGCAGGAGCTGCATGAGCGCATGGTCATCTTCGAAGCGGGAGATAAGGCAAGGTACGCCCCTCTATTTTGTAGAGTAGAATGGTTACTGTATAGACTTGTAGTTTCCAGGGTTATTGCATAACTTGTTTATAAACTGTAGCTTCAAGGGTTATCGTTATTCTGGCACTTGTTGTTGTGGTTCCAATGGTTGTGTTCTGGTGATTTTACCCCGATTCGTTCACTGTGGGCGAAATCATGGGCTGGGCGTTTTCCTCGAAATTACCGAGGGCATTCGGTCGTGGACCTCTCGTTGTATGATACTACTGTCTTTCGATGCTAAATCTTTGTCTTTCACTGTTAAATCGATGTCTTTCTTTAAGAAAAAAAAACAAAAAAAACTACTGTCTCTCGCTGTAGTTTGTTGGTATTTCGTTTTCGGAGATCCGTCCTTGATTCCTGTGGGTTGGGGCAGAGTCGACATTGTTTCCTTCGTAGGTTAGGTGATTGCTGTGTAAACTTATGGATGTCATGGCCACTATGAACAATGTTCGCCCCTCTGCTTGATAGTTAAAGAAACCCAACCCATGTCTTTTACCCTCTGCCTGCTCGTGGTGTACAGTAGCGCAGCACCAAGCATCTGGAACCCTGGGGTAAGGTTCATTGTGTAAGATCTCCCAAAGCTGGATTTCATTGTTTTATTTTTACAGGAGTTTACTGTGAAGATCGCTTAAATGTTTTACCCTAGAAGGTTGCAGTTGGGCGATTCTCGTTCAAGTATTAATTATAATCAATATATAAGTTGACCCTTCCACATAGACATCCACGATACTCCTTTTCTTCTGTAAAACTGGACAACGCAGTCCCTGCTAATAGTCTTTATGTTTGGTATTTTTCCTTATCACTGGACAACGCAATCAGGGCAAGTAGTCGCTGTGTATTCGTTATTGATTTCCGTAAACTTCACTGCAATGAGTAAAGATATGTTGAGAGATATAGTTTTCACACGTTGGCACAGTAAGGATAGAGATCGAGGGTTCGACCCTGGCGGCCGACACTTTATGCACTGTTCTCTTCACATATCAAGTTAAAATTAAATTTTATTAGTCCTTATGTTGGGTATTTTTCTTATCACTGGACAACGCAATCAGGGCAAGTAGTCTCTGCGTATCCACTATTGATTTCCGTAAACTTTACTGCAATGAGTACAGATATGTTGAGAGATATAGTTTTCGCACTTTGGCACAGTAAGAATAGAGATCTGGTGGTTGCTGATATTCACGTTATATAAGTTGTTCAATGTTAATCTTCATGAAAATAGTTGAAGTATGTTATTCCTCATTGATTTCCTCACATATTAGGCATGTGGATAAATTTTTAAATGGTTGACATCATTGAATTAAGTGGTTTCTGTTAAGGTTGTATATGTAAAGGGCTTAATTGTTTGGCTGGATTAAATGAATTTTTTTATTGAGAAAATTTCCCTCGAAATTATATTAAGTATAAACTCGTATAAATTCATTTACACAATAAAGCCACGGCTGTAGCGAGAAAGACCAGACAATAATTAGAACAGATCCCTTACAAGTAACCTGTCTCCACTGGCGAGATCGCCCAGGTTGGTTTTCGTCCATTTCTAAAGGATTAAATGAATTAAGCATTAAATGCTTTCTCACCAGTGAATTTAGTATGGAAATTCGCTAATTAAACAGGAATGGACTTGACCTGTTGTTTTAATTAGGAATCATAAGAATGTCATGACACCAGAATTTTATATTAATGAGTAGATAGTGAGCAGTTAGAACATTATTGAAATTCTTATTGTTAATTATCTGCGGATGAAATTAATTGAGGCGCCTTGGACGCGTGGCTCTCCATGATTAAAATGTATCAGGCCCGAACCCTGGCTGTAGCAGTGTATTAACACAGCATGCCAACCAAAGGATGAAAGCGTTGGGAACAAGAGAGCGCTACACCAAGCGATTAATGACTTGTCTGACATAGGAGGTAGGTTGGATTCTCAACCAATGATTCATCGGGAAGGGGAATAGCGTTGCAGTTGGGAGTTAACATACAGGCCATCGAGCACATGTCAACTGCCCAAGGCGCAATGCGACTGGCCTCTTGACATTCTCACACCTTTAACTGGAAATAACCTACCACCTATTAATAATTGATGTATTAGGGTTGCTTGCTCGGGACGTTGCTAATGCCGCGTACTATCTTCCTTTTTGCGAGACATTAAATTAGTAGAAGTTGAATAATGGTCAAGTTCATTTCAATTTAACTCCTTTAATTTAATTGGTAAGGGATGGCAAGACCTAAATTGTTATTCATCTTTTTCTTTTAAATTATATTTTCAAGGGTTTGAGTTTAAATTATATGTGTAAAGCGATAGATTATTATGCTATTCTTTTACAACCATCATTAAAGGATACCTTGCAATTTACCCACTCAGGCAAGTCTAAATCATATCTTTTTAAACCTCAGAAATCTCATCTTTATCGTATACACTTGACAACTACTTTGTACATTAAATTGTGCTCTACTAGTTACGCACTGAAGGCAGTCGAGGGGACCTTTTAATGCGCCTTCAGCAACTCCCAAATAACGTATAAAAAAAAACTGAAGTTGTAATTGTGGTTATTCGAATTTTGGCATTTCAATTATTGTTACTTCTGGTACTGTCTAAAGTCGGTTACCTTTAAAATGATCAATTTAAATAATGTCATTAGTACATATTGGCATTTTAAGTATGATGTCATGACGTTATTTTAGACCTGATGTTATTTAAGAATACGATGTTGTTCTTATATATTGACATAGGCTTAGGGAAATGTTATTTTAATATTTTATTGTTTTATAAAAGTGTATAGACATGGGACAATTATAGTAATGCTAAAGTTAATGCTTACGTTTAATGTTATTGTTTTACAGTAATGAAAATGTGATGAACATTAAATAGTTATGCTAAGATTGTATTGAACCCTGGTGCAATAGGTTATATGGAACTACTGGTTATGATATTAGTTATATTGAACTAAGGGTTATGGAATCAATGTTTATGGAACTTAAGGTTTACGCTCATGTTGTATTGAATATTATGCTAACAGTTATATGGAACCCCGGTTTATGCTTTTAGTTATAGTGAACTCATGTTAAGGAATCAAGGTTCATGGGGCTAAAGTTTATGCTAGCATTGTGTGGATTGGTTAGGTTATGCTAAGATTTGGGTAGTTCATATTTATTCATAATTAAATGAAATGAGAAGCCCCTAGTTATTTTATTGGAAGGTATTTTAGCATTTAAGGGTGAGGATGTGGTTATGTTAGGCGAAGATCCGTGTGGTACCATTGATAACATATAAATGTAATTATGTAGATTATTTTAAGATTGGAAGTTATTTGGTAATATGCCTTTAATTGGTAATGTTGTTGTTATTTTAAAGTTGCTTGGTAATGGATGGCATTTAATTAGGAAGGCTATTAAATGAATTTACCCTATGCTCTTGTTAAAGTTAGCTTTCAAGTTATGGCAATTGTAGTAAAGATATGGTGGATGTAATGTGATGGATCAATGTTAGGTTAGTTGATTTAAGATATACCATGGTGTTGTCCTTAGGAAAAGGTTAATGTAGCGGTATTTTATAGAGGTCACCTATTGATGATGGTGCCTATTATTGTGCAAGTCCAGGTGATATAATTTAATGCGTTTGTTAGTTCATGATAACGGAATCGTAAGGTCATTGTTGTCTTTTTATGTTCATCGTGGTTGCGTCTTGTTGATCGTCGAGTGGCGACATAGAGTCTAGGGTGTCGGTTACTTCTACACATGCGCACACGCCTTATACAAAAAAAATTTGCACCTGTTGTCAGAGTCGTTGTCGTAATGAGGAGGTTTTTACACATTTGCTGGATAATAATAAAGGAAGGACCTGTAAATTTCTCTGGTGGATGTAGCCCACACTAGGTGAACCACATATATATGTGTCTCTATTGTATTGTGTATCTTCTATATTTTATTTCCACATTTGTTTTATTTTATTGCTCCACGGTCCTATTTTTCTAACAAGGGATTATTCCTCTTATTATTATAGACATTATAAGAATTAGAGGTTGTAAGGGTTAGTGGTTAGATAGGTAAAGGTATATAGGGATTATAAGATAAGGTTATGTGGATAAGGGGTTATAAAGGTTAGTGGTAATGGTGGCTATATGGTTTATATATTATAGGAATCAGTGATGAAATGAATTGAAAATTATATAGGTTAGGGTTTAGTAGTTTTAGGGATTTATGGAGGTAGCAATTATGGGGTATATGTGATTGGGGTTTGTGGTCATAAATTATATGGTTAGAAATTATTGATGTTAGAGTTTGTAATCTTTAGTTTTAATGACTATAATATGTAGTGATTATATGAGTTAAGATTTATGCATGATATAATTTATATTGTTTAGGGACTATAAGAGTTATATAGGGTAAGGGTGTGAAGTTTAATGATTTATAAAAGGTTATAGGGTTATGGGTTATAAGGTTAGTGATTAAAGGATTTTATGGATATGGGTTATAAGGGTAAAGGTTATTTATACTAAGKATTAAAAGTTAAAATTTATATAGATTATGTGTTATTTTGAATAGATGTTAGAGTTTATTGGTTAGGTTTTAATGATTAAAGTATATATAGGGGTTAGAAKYTATAGGGCHTRACATTMTGTRTTAAGGGTTAAAAGAGTTAGGGGTGTAAGTGTTAGTGAGTTATAAGGATTGTAAAGGTTTATTATTAGGGTTATAAGGACTAGGAGTTATGTTAATATTTGATCATTATAGAGGATAAATTTAGGTGTAAATTATTATATGTGTTAAGGATAATTGTTTATAAAGGTTAAGAGTTATAGATGTTACAAGGGTTACATGTTATAGATGTTAAATAGTATGTTTTATTAGATATAAATGTTATAAGTATGAACTATGAAATGTTATATTAGTTATGAGTTATATAAGGAAGGGGATAGGATTTAGGGGTTATAAGTTATAAAGGTTAGTCGTTATACTGTTAATATTAATTATAGGAGTCAATTATAAAGGGTAATACAAGTATATTTTTTAAGGCATAATGCTTATAACGGTTACAAATTATAATATTCAAAAGGATTATGAGGATTATGGATTGAAGTTTACAGAGGTTAGAAGTTATATATTTAAGGGTTTTAGGGATCAAAGTTTATGAATCAGAGGTTATAAAGAAAGGGTATTATGGTGTTTTTATGTTATGGATTAAAGGGATAAGGGTTATAAACGATGGTTCATTAAGGTTATTAGGATAATTGATCAGGGTTAGTGATTACAGGGTGTAGTTGTTAAGATTTATGGGCTAAAGGAGATAACTGTGATATTTATTACAATTTGGAAGAAATAGTTCAAGAAATACATGGATTAGGAGTTAAGGGTGACATGAGGGATATATTTTTAGTGATAAAGGGATAAGGGGATAATATGGGTTATGGATTCTAGATATTAGAGGTTATATGGTTTAGATTTTATAATGGTTGCAGGTTATAGAGGCTATGGGTTATAAATTTTAAGGTTTATATGGGTTATTAGGATAATAGATTATTGTGGATAGTGGTTTGGAATTATAAAGAGTAAAGTTTATGTGTTTGAATTTATAAAAAGATAGACTCATTTGAGGGTTATTGATCTTGATGGTTATAGAGATTAGTTATTGACAATTATAAATGTTGACGAATAAATGCTACATGTGTTAGGGATTATAGGGGTTGATGATTATAAATATTATGTGGTTTAAGGGTTATTGAAATTATAAGGATCATTCTTTATATGTGTTAGGGGATAATTCTTATATTGGTTACCTGTATAAGGTGTTAAGTGCTACATGTTTTATGGGTTAAATTGGTTATTGGGGATGATAGGTGGATATGTCTTAAGTATAGGGTTTATAATGGTTGGGGTTTTAAGGGATATACAAGTTTCTTGTTATAGATATTAAGGGTTTTAGGGGTTATAGTAAGTTTAAATAAATAAGTTTAGTTGTAAGGGGTTAGAATTATGGATATTATATAATTATTATTATAGGTTATGATTTATATGGTTTGCACAGAGTAATGACCTAGGGTTATATAAGTTAGTGGTCATATGGGTAAATGGTTATGGGGGTTATGGATGATAGCATGTAAGAATTATAAAGGTTAGTTTTTTTAGGAGCTAGGGATATAAATGATTAAATATTATAAAACTTATTGGTTGGCAATGTTAGTTGTTAGGGGTTAAAAGGTGTAAGGGAATAGGTGTTAAGGGTTAGAATTTATACAAGATAGTGTTACAAAGGTTTGGGATTATATAGGTTACAGATATTAGAGATATTAGGTATTGAAATTTTATAATTTAAATGGGTTAGAGATTACAAGGGTTGGATGTTAAGTGTTATAGGAATGATATGTTAGGTTATAAGAATTGTGGTTCGTATAGGTCAATTTGGGATTATAGGGACTATAAAATTATGAGTGATAGGGGTTATAGTGTTTATGATGTATTGGGGTTATAGGCATTATAAGTCATTGAGGTTAGTGGTTAAGGGTTATAATGGTAAATCCTTAAATGGGTATGTACTAAATATGTTTAGGAGTGATACACGTTATAGTTGTTAGGGGTTATATACGATAGTTTCTATATGTATTAGAAATTGTAGAGGTTAGTATCAAGGTTTGTAGGGGCTATAAGGATTAAGAATGGTAACCTTTGTAATGTTTAGGAATTTTGAAGGATATAGGGTTTATGAGTTACAGGTTTTAAGATTAAGTGGTTGTAAGGATTGTGGATTAGAAGTTATAATGGTTAATGCAATGTTACAAGGGTTAGGGATTATATAGCTAAAAGTTATAATGATTATAAATTATATGTATTATGAGTCCTAAGGGTGATTTATTTTGGATTATATATGAGTTAGATATTAAATGTTATAGGGTTGGGGTTTATATGGTATAGGTTTGATTAATGTTACAATGTTTAATTGTTGTATTAGATGTCATAATGGTTAGGGAATAGAAATTAAATGTTATAAGGGTTGGAAATTATTTGGGTTAAAGTTTATAACAATTAGAACCTATATGGATTATGTGGGTGTAACATTCCACTCTTAAAAACACCTAATTTGACTTATTCTTGAGGACACTTGTGTGTAAGTGATTCGGTTCATTATATGATTTAATGCTTTGCTTATGGATTTCTATGATGATGATTATGGATTATGATGTTATGTTATTTGATTATCTATGTATAGATAGGTGTTATTGACGAGTTCTCCTGAGTGTGCAGGACATTGACAGATTGGGGATGTTGATGGCATCGGTGGACCTCCTTGGACTCTGGATCAAGTTAGCGGGTGGACTATATATGGTTGGGTATTTCTATTTTTTCATATGTGACATATGAGAAGGTATATTATGATTTTATTTATGGATTGTTGACATGTTTCGTTGATGGATGCAGGTTGACAATTTCTTGCTAATCAGAATCACATTAGGAGTAAAGGGGCCATGCATGAACACCAGAGATATTGAGGGAGAGGTGTGGAAGCATCCCTGCCATAGCCTACTAGCACTCCCATCATGGATCAAATTGTAGGTTAACGATTATCTAGTTCGAGAGAATCCACAATGTCATGAGGGGAGACTAAGACAGTCGCTCAGGAAGATTCTAAGGGATGGGCAATAAGGAAGGGTCTTTATTCCTTTGAGGCCCTTAGTCTTCCATAAGGTCTTCTGATGGAGTATTGACTCCAAGGGTTGGACGTCTACCAAAATCAGTCAAAAGGTGAGTTGCACCCTTGCATCACATAGTGTGTCTTGAAGGGCACATCACATAAATGAAACATGAATAAAGTTGAGTGGCACCCTTGGAACATGTAGTGAGTCTTGAAGGGAACATCGTGAATTTTAACACTAGTGAGTCAATGAACCTAGGTGCCTAGAAAACGATATTTTTTTTTTGACATGGTCAACCTTAAAATAAATGTTGTATAAGTGAAGTATATTAATTATAAAATTTCCCTTAAAACAATTTGCTAAGCCTAGTTGAAATTAAAGCCTAGGTATAAATAGGGTATGAGGACTAAAAATTAATTAATCAGTTAATAAAAGGGGGATGAAGAAAAATCAAATTAAGAATTTAAAGGAGCAATAATATATCTAAGAATTAATTATTGTTTATGTGCAAATACATGCTAATTCAGAACTTAGATATAAAGGGGAAATTAAATGCAAAAAGGAATGTGGAACATAGAAATGAATCTAGTTTAGAGAACATTCCTAAATAAAACTCAATTAAGCTTTAAGAAAGGCATTAATAATTAAAGGAAATTGAGGGAATAAAGGGACAACACAGAGCATTTTTAGGAACTCTTTTAGGTGGGTGAGGGAAATTGGAAATTAATTTAATTAATTAAATGAATTTATGGTGAAACTAAGGGATTGGGTGACAAGTGTATGGGGGACAGTATTTCCTAATTAAAATTCAATAAAAATAATTTAACATGCATTTGGAAGGTGGTCACTAAGAGAACTCTATAAAAGTGATGGGATAGAAGAGGATTGGATCATGACTGGTATACGCAAGGTTATGCTGCCGAAATTTCTTGACTTATTTTTCTTGTGGGAGATGGGATGCCCATCTTGAAAAAGAGAGTGGTAGATTGACCTTTCAAGGCGGGATGGGAGCTATATTTCTTCGTTTTGTGTGCATGGCCCCTTTGTGGCTCGAGGGGCTAAGGGGGAAGAAGAGTACCCTAGCATTAGCTGGGAGGTACCGGTGAAGTCATCATGGTTAGCAAGTGGGGAGCTAGATGAGAACAAGTGCAGAATGATGTCTTCGACTTCGTCGCCTTCGGTTACAGTATTCCTCACTGAATTTGAAATTTCAATGTATTAAGTTTATTGTATTTCCATTGAAGTCACAATGTATTAAGTGTTTATTATATATATATTTGGGGAAATTCTGCATTATTAAAATCTGGATTGATATTTCATCGAGGTTTTCCTCTGCATTGAGGTAGTTAATCACCTAGCTCCTCCCTCACAAAATTTCTGAGCTGTTTATCTAGATCGTGATTTCTGGTTGTTATCCCTGTGATTATTTTCCTTCAAGATATCTGAGTTGGCATGCCTTCCCTGAGAGTTTTATGAGATATATATCCCGATGATTTTCCACTCACCGCCTCTATGAGTTTACTTGATTACCCTCAGTGAATATTATTCCTTTGATCAACAAACTTCTCTCATCTTACCCAGTGAATCTACCTTCACTTATAAACGTTTTTACACCATCCAATTAGCTCGTTATTGATTTTTGAATTCTGATTATTTTATGGGTGGGATTTTTAGTGTTGCTTTAAAAAAAAAAAAAAAAGTCACCCTGAAGCCGGGATCCTCTTGGAGGGGATACCTTGCAGTTCAACTAATTTAACTTATGTGATTTAGGAACAAATTACTACAGATTCAATGCTTCACCTTTGCTCCTGTAATTTCGCCCAATATGAGAGATTTTAACTTCCACGATTTGATGTGATTTCACCCATCAAGGTTCATTGAATGAGAGTTCTAACTTCCATTTTTACTTAAAACACATCTTCAATCCTTACATCAACAACTTTTACTTCTACGTTTTTAAGTCATACCACAATGAATGTACTTGATTTTACACCCTTTGCCTTCCTTCAAATTTTTTTAAAAGAAAAAGACCCATCAATCTATGTTTCTCTGCCCCTACTTAACTATAGAATAAACTGGAATTGCATCCACAAACTCGTTCAAGAGGGTGTTTTCTTCTCTTTGTGTTTTTCCAAACTCATCCAGCACTACGTATAACTTACAATGGATACGCCACCTCGCCCCTCTCCCTGGCGAAACCTCATGGAAGAATTCACTACATTATGTTAATTCACCCAACGAATTGTTTGGGATTTTCTTAGACCTTCTTGATTTGTCTTGGAGAACTCTCCAAAGGAAATCACTATGTTTTCCTTAAAACCGCTTGACATTTTTCCTGCGATTTCAATGGACTGTCGCTCTTAATCGACTATCAACATTTTCCTTGGACCTGGTTACCCTTAACCAGCTGACAACATATTACCTGGACTTTTATTTCCTTAAAGGATGAATCCCCCCTCGGTGGTGCAAGAATTGGGGTAGGTAGTGTTTTAAATTCATTATCTAATTGAATGTTGATGTAAATTTGCTTCGAGCTTTTATGATGTGCTAAGATTCTCCACTATTTTTGTTATGTGTCACTATCCTTCATTAACGCGTTGATCATGTCGTTAGTGATTTTCATGATAAGTGAAAAGAATTGATTTACTTATGATGTTGTTAATTAGGCACTTCCATGATCTTCTATTGATGTTAAATTCTTAATGAAAAAAAAAATTACCTTATGTGCTTCGAATTCTCTTAGGAATAACGGAGGTTCATTACATATGGTATCAGAGCGGGTTCAACCTTGCGACTACAGATTTTCATTCCTTCCACTATATGAAACCTTTGAATAATAACTTAGCGCTAAATAAAATTTTAACTTGTCCATGCGGTAATCATGGTTATAGGACACCGTGAAGGTTCACAACATGGTGCTAAAGGAGGAGGTGAAATGACTATAGTAGTACCCATGCCAGAGGGGCCCAATCTCCAAAGAGAAGAGAAAGTCTTGAGCATGATTGGATTGTCATGCAGGATGCGATTGGTTTGACGGGGTTCTTTCAGAGGATGTCAGAGGCCTTGATTAACCATCTGGATAGAGATGAGGTCGGGGCACATGTACCCACTGAGGTTCCACTACACACCCCAACTGGTAATGATAGCATTCACTGAGAACATGAGAAGGTCAAGCTTCCTGAGTTCTTGTGTGCCATAGATAGCACAACCATCGAGGCATGGTTGGATAACATGGCGATGTGCCTTGCACTTCGTGACTGCACCTCCAACATGAAGGTCTACATGGTGGTATTTCAACCGAAGGGGAGTGCTCTACTATGGTGGAAGACACTCCTACCACAATTGAACTTGGTCATCAAAGAAGTGTCATGGGAACTATTCAAGGAGAGGTTCTAGGAGAGGTTTTTGTCTGAGGAATTCATTGAGTGACAGCTCATTGTGTTAAACTCCTTACTATAGGGTGGTTGCACAGTTCCCAAGTATGGATCCTATTTCAGGGAGCTGCTAAGGTATGCTCCACATATGAACACTAAGAAGCTTAAGTTCAACAAGTTTTATTCGGCCTTAACATCAGCATTCATGCAAGGTGAGGATCCTAATGCCTCAGATGTTCCACGATGCAATCCAAGGGGCCCTCATAGCTGAGGAAGAGATGATCAACGGGGGTCAAGGTAGGACTCCTGTAATACCGACAAGACCGACGACATCTGGTGCGCTGCAACATCAGAATCCAACTAGAATTTCTTCTAGGTATTGGGATACATCTAAAGGATCCACGTACATTACACCACGATGATGGGTTCCTCAACAGAAGATCACCTATAGGGGACCTCCTTCAACAACCATAGTTAGGCTTATCAATAGCACAAACAAGGATCTTAGGTTGGTAGGCCAACAACATCTACTTCAGGGCCAGGAGTATTGGACTAGAGACGGGTGCTAGACATGTGGAGAGCCACCTTACCAGCAATAATGTCTAGTTGAAAAAGCCAGAGTAGTCAAGTCAACAGGATGCCCTACTGTTGTGGATATGGGCAAGGCCCATAGGATTCATGAGCATGGTAAATAAACTCTAGGTCAAGCACCAGTCTACTGTGCTCGAGATGATAAGTACCATCGTTGACCAGACCTTTAGTATTTTGATAGATCATGGTGCTACAAAGAGATTTATTGCAGGTGCAGTGCTAAAGAGAATTAAGGTAAGGGTAGTTAAACATGACGATTTTAGATACATAGAAATGGTTTCAGAAGCCAAGCAAAAGGTTGGAGGAAGGTTTATTTATTATAGCCTTAAACTGGGAGATTTTTTCAAAAAGGACAATCTGTACATCATGATATTAGGATCTTATGATGTCGTAATCAATATGGATTGGTTGGAATCGCATGTTACGATGCTCAACAGTAAGACGAAGCGGTTGATTTGGATCAACGATGAGGGAAAGAGAAGTGTGATTGTAGGAAGAAAATAGGGAGTATCCCTGAGGTTCATTTCTTCCCTACATCTATAGAAGAGAATGCATAGGGATGCAAGTTATATGCAATATTCATGCTGAATGACAAGGGCAAGATGGAAGGATTTTAAGGACCTTCTCGTAGCTTGAGTATTGTCGACATGTTTCAAGAAACTTTACCCATATTGTATCCCACAAGAGAGTTGGAGTTTAAAATCAACTCGAAACTTGGAACATAACAGATAGCGAGAATGCCTTATCGGATGTCGATCCCTAAGTTACAGGTGTTGAAAATGCAACTGAAGGTGTTTCCGGACTTAGGACTTATACATCCAAGTGTGTCACCTTCGGGTGCTCCTATTAATTTCATACGGAAGAAGGATGGGTCTTGGAGACTCTGATTGACTACCGTCAAGTATACATTGACAACATATTGATATATTCTCAGAGGATGAAAGAACTTGACGAACATTACGCTTGGTGATATAGTTTTTACGAGAGAACAAATCTGAGGAATTGTCGAAATGCTCTTTTATCAATTGGAGCATGTTATCTTCAACGAAGGTATAACTATTGATCCAACAAAATAAGAGGATTTTAGGTTATGGCCTACACCGACAAATGTACCAGAAGTACGTAGCTTCATGGTTTTAGATGGATATTTTCGATGGTTCGTCGAAGGTTTTTGAAGATAGAAAATACGACCCCAAAAATGAAGAAGAAAAACAAGAAGTTGTATGGACTTAGAAATGCGCAGAAGCATATTGAAGGCTCAAGGAGTGGTTGACGACAGTGCCAATACTAAAAATCCCTGACAGGGACGAGGAATTCTTGGTATGCAGAGACACATCCAAGGAAGGCTTAGGTTGAATCTTGATGCAAGGCAGTCGAGTGATCGCTTACATCTCAAGGAAATTAAGAAGGCATGAAGAGAACTATGAGGTGCATGTTTTGGAGTTATTAGCCATTGTGTATGGCCTGAAGGCATGGAGACACTACCTATTTGGAAAGAAATTCGAATTGAAAATAGACCACTATGGTTTGCAACTCATTTTTACGCAAAATGAATTGAACACGTGGCAAGGGAATTGGTTGGAAATTCTTAGCGAGTATGATTGTGTGATTACCTACATAAAAGGAACAATGAAAAGAGTGGCAGATGTGTTTGAATCAAAGACCACAAATATTTTCAGTGATACCTCTGCAAACGAATCTTCATGGAAGGAATCTAACTTTACAACACAATGATGACTAGTATAAATAGGTTAAGGAAATTATTGGACGAGACACCATGTTTGTACCAAAATTTGAGGGATTTAATATGGATAAAGTCAGATTAATGAGATATAATAATCGGATTTTGGTATTGCCCAATGACGAATTGAGAATTTTGATCTTAAACGAAGCGCATAGAACAGTGTACATGGCTCATCCAGAAGTCACGAAGATGAGGGAAGACCTTAAACCCTTATTCTTCTTGAAAGGAATGAAGGTGAACATAGCCAACTACGTGGTGAGATGTCTAGAATGTCAGAAAGTGAAGGATGAACATAGACAACTAGCATGATTACTATATCCACACGCTATTCTGAAATCAAAATGGGAGGTCATTTATGTTGATTAGGGTTAGTTGTTATTAATGTCAACCCTTGAAGAAAGCCCCGTAGTACAAAGGTTTGGGTAATGGACCCAATATTGTTTGATGTAAATATAACTCATTATTGTTTTTTCATGGTTGATAAGAAGTAAATATGGATGAACTCCAAAGTGGTCCCCTTATGGTGAAAGCCCTCATGGGAAGATGCTTTGCGGAGTAATAGAACCCATGCTTGATTGTGGAATAATGAGATGAAGGATAGTGAATTTGTCAATGAAACTATCCTAGATGGATAGTGCTTTTCATTCCATTTCTGGTGGTATGTAGAACGCCACATAACTCCTCACGATTAGAGAGTTATGACCATGTGAAGTTGGAGAACCCAGGTTTAGGTAATGGACCCAAGTTTGTTTGATGGATAACAGTATGATTTTTTCTATATTTGAACGTAATACTATTCTGTATGGATAGTACATGTCATTCCATTTCAAGTGGTATGTGTAATGTCACATAACTCCTCATGGTTTGAGATTTATGGCCTTACGAAGTTGGAGGACCCTCATATGCAATCTAGAAGCCCCAAAAGGTCAAAGTAGTCAAAGTGGTTTAAGAGATTTTAAAACGTAAATAAGAAAGTGAAGCGATGAGTGTATTATATTTCAAAGTGAAAAAAAATAAAAATTATTTCAGTAATAAATTTAATGGATAAATTAGAAGTGGGTTAACCCTAAAATAAGGAAAGTGGGCAAGTGACCTAGAAGATGTTTTTAAGGAAGCTACTTGGAGAGTATAAATAAGAGGCAAGGTTCTCTCATTTTAATTACACTTGAGTATATTGAATATCTATAGGTGTATGAGGTAACCAATGATATATAAGCCGAATTTCTGAGGGAATGTGAAGAAAAGAAGGCCGAAATGCAAGGAAGGATAAATTCTTTTAATGGTGCTTTCTAAGGTATGTTATTTACAGGTCATCTCACCATTTGCACTATAACATTTTTTCTATAATGATTCAGACCGTGAAATTGCTATTCCATTGAGAAAACATACCCAAGTATTTGTGGTAAACAATTCATCTTGTGGGTCATTATATTTTGGGAGTTACACTCCGTGGAAAATAGGGCTTGTGGCTAGTCCTGAAAGTAGTCAAAAACAAGTGTTTCGGGTAAAAATGGCATAACGTATTCATAACAAATCCAAATTATGTGAGACTGAATATATTGGTTAGGGTATAATATGCAATATTCGTTTTAATAGTTTTAGATCAATTCAATGAATATTTCGTGCGGGGAATGCTCTACAAGGTCTCTCTCTAGAATAAGGTAGAATTCAGAAAGGTATGTCATTTTCACTATAAATCCTTTTCTAAAAGGTTCCAAGTAGTGAAACCTAGAGGAATTGCATAAAACACACTAAATAACAATGTGTATCAGTTTTAGATATTTATACATTACAAGTTGAAAGTTATGATTACTTCAAGTTAGGGTTGTTGACTAATCCAAAACTAGGCATGTGAGACTAAAGAAATGTTTGATGAAAATGCTAGTCTCTTGTTATTAAAGTTAAGGAAGGTATGTAGGAATGTGATCATATACACTAGTTCTATTACATATCTACAAATCAGATTTGTATGATGAAATTGATGAGGGCTTTTGGTTGAGGCACATGTTGAGTACATGGTTGAGACAAGTAGTTGATGAGTTGGCACATACATAAGGTGTATAGTTGATGATGTTGGTACATATTGATGAGTCATAGTTGATGAGTAGTTGACACATGATTGGTACATACTTGGTACATGGTTGGATGCACTTGTTTATGGTACGGGTTGATTACAAGTTGTTTGGTACAGGCTGGTGCATGGTTGATGCACTTGTTTATGGAACAGGTTGAGGTACAGGTTGATGCATGGTTCATATTTATTAGTACAAGTTTATAGAAATATATCTCATAGTGATAGTGTGATAGTGGTTCCAGCATTCTACTTCTACTTCAGGGTGGTAGGACGAGGCAAGGTCAGGTGGTTTTAGCCACTTTCCGGTTGTAGACGAAGAACATAGGGGGTTGTAGCCAGACAATTAGGGAGTTGGAGCTTCCATCAGGTTGTAGCCTGAGAAACTAGGGGGTTGGAGCCTCCTTTCAGTTGCAGTTGGAAAACAAAGGAAGTTTGTCCTTCCAATGAATGTAATTCTTCAAGACATATAAGAAAAAGGATAATAATGTGTATGTGTGTGATTGTTTATTTCTTACTGCTCATTATTGGATAATAATTCTACATTGATATAACATTTGAAGAAAAAGGATTATAATTGTGTTATTACTGATTCACCCCCCCTCTCAGTAATCCAACAATTGGTATCAGAGTAGGTTCCTTCAGAAATCAGTTTAACCACTGAAAGGTAGATCATGGAGAGAACCAACTCATATAAAAATGGAATACCACAGTTTGATGGACAAAAGTATGCTTTTTGGAACATAAGGATGAATACATATATACAAGAATATGGATTTCAAGTTTGGCAATCAATTGTAGATGGATACACAACAACAACAGTTCCACCAACAAATGACAAAGCAGTGAAACTCGGTGAGAATAATTCCAAATCTAGAAATTCACTTTTGAATGGCCTCAGTGATACGGTATTCACCAAAGTTGCACATTCTAAATATGCTAAAGAGATTTGGGACAAGCTTCGAAATATTTATGAAGGAGATTCAAAAGTCAAAGTAGAAAAGCTTCAAACTTACAGAGGTTAGTTTGAAAAACTAAAAATGAAGGAATATGAATATATCGAAGCCTACTTCTTACGAGTTGATGAAATAGTGAATGCAATCATAGGAATTGGAGAAGAAATCGAAGAATCTGTAATTGTTCAAAAGGTACCAAGATCTATTTCTATGAGATTCAACCCTAAGATATCAGCACTAGAAGAAATATCGGATCTAAACTCAATAAGCATGGAAGAACTGTATGGAATCTTCACAGCATATGAGATGAGAATTGAATAGGAAAATCCAGATGTAAAAGAAGCATTCTTCAAAGCATCCAAAAGATCAAAGAAAAAGAAAAAGGAACAAGAAGAATATAGAAGCAACAATGACGTCTCGAAAGATGATGAAGAAGTGGCCAACTTCATCAAAAGATTGAACAAGGGAACCAACGGTAGGTATAGAGGTAAACTTCCTTTAATTTGTTTTAATTGTGATGGTATTGTTCATTTTGCTAACAAATTTCATAAAAAAAGAGAAATGATGAAGGTTACTCAAAAGTCATACAAACATATAAAGGTAAAAGAACTACAAATAAAGTTTTCAGGAAAATCTTTTGCACCAAATAAGGCATCTCATCGTCAGATGAAGATGAAGTCAGTGACAGTGAAACAGGGAGAGTTCTATTCATGGCAGCAGAAGACTCTGATAAAGAAGACTCTGAAGAAGAATAAGAATAAGCATATGACGAAGAAATTGAAGAGGCAAAAGTTGAATTCCGAGAATAATTAATGAGTGCCATAGAAGTTATCAGAAGAGAAAAGAAGAAAAATAAGAAACTACAAGCAGAACTAGATAAGAAAAAAGACACTCAAGAACTAGAAAAAATGATCACAAAATTGAAGGTTCAAATAGAATAAGATAAAATAATTGAATAAGCACTCAAAGAAAAGCTAGAAGGAAAGGATAGGATCATTGGAAACCTGGAAGCAAAGATTGCCACACTAAGAAAGGATATTCAAAAGAAAAAAATATGCAGAATAGCTCAAAAGTTCTGGATGACATTATCATCATTCAAAAATCTCATCTTGACAAGTCAGACTTGGATAAAATCAGACATAAAAGGGATCAAGATTCAAAACAACAAAGCAAGAAACAAATCCAAAAAGATATGAAGAAAAAATCAAAGGGGATAAAAAGATATACAAGGAATATTACAAGGACACTCCTCTAGCGAGAAGTTTTAGATTTCAGAATCAACAATAGATAGACAGGCCTCAAGAAGAAGAAGGATTCAAAAGAGCACCTCCTTTCAGAAGATCTTCAACTACCAGGTATCAAACTATATTTTTTGGTTTATGTTATGCATGTAATAATTTTGGACATAAAGATGTAAATTGCAGAACTAACAACAGGAACAATAACTACTTTGAGAGCCATACAGAAAGGGGTTATTTAAGAATACCTAGTGAAACACATAGACAAAGTTACAACAGGTTTGAATATTTGAGCATTGAAGTGGAATGTTACAAATGTAAGAATTTTGGACACATGGCCAAAAATTGTAGAATGACAGTCCCTCTTAAAGAACCTCAATAGAGTCACAAACAAGAACCTTAGAAAACAACATGGATAAGAAAGCAAGATCAATATAGCAATAAAGAATGCACGGTCACTCTACAATATAAACATAAGAAACATGGTTGGTATGTTGACAGTGGATGTTCAAAACACATGATAGGTGATAGAGACAAGTTTCTTACATTATGAAAGGAAAGAGATGGATCAATCTCCTTCAGAAATGATGATTCAGCCAAAATCATTGGAAAAGGCATAGTCTGAATTGGGAACAAGAATGAAAAGGCAGAAAATGTTCTACTAGTAGAATATATGAAATATAATATTTTAAGTGTGAGTCAAATGTGGGACCAATGTCATAAAGTTACTTTCGATTCACAAAAGTGTGAGATAAGAAAAGAAGGTTCAGGGAAATTGGTTGCTACAGCTGCAAGAACTTCAAGCAACATATATGTGTTAAGCGAAATTGGAAATGAAAAGTGTTGTCTAAGAAAGGAAGATGAAATTTGTCTATGGCACAGAAGAATGGGTTACATGTATTTTGATAACCTTGTCAAAGTTAGCAAAAGAGAATCAATCAGAGAAATTCCCCAGATCACGAAACCAACCAACACTTTATGCAAGCATTGCCAACAAGGAAAGAAAACAAATACCAAGTTCAAATCAAAGGAATATTCAACAACAAAACCACTAGAAATTGTGCATACTGATCTAGTTGGACCAACTACAACAAAAGGCTTAAAAGGTGACAAATACTTCATGTTATTAGTTGATGATTATACAAGAATGACTGCAGTTTACTTTCTCAAGAACAAGTCAGAAGCTTTTGAAAACTTCAAGATCTACAAGGAAATGGTTGAAAATGAGATGGATTCAAGAATCAAGTTCTTAATATCAGAGAATGGAGGAGAATTCACCTCAAAGGAATTTATGGACTACTACAGCAATCGTGGAATAAAAAGGCAATTCTTCATCATTAGGACACCTCAACAAAATGGAGTTGTTGAAAGAAAGAACATGACAGTACAAGAAATCGCTCGAACAATGATAATGGATTCAAAGTTGACAGATATTTTTTGGACATAGGCAGTGCATACAACAATTCACGTTCAATGCTCAAAAACAACACTGATAAAACTCCCTACGAGGTATGGAAAGGAAGACAAAAAAATGTGAAGCACTTCAAATATTTTGGAAGAAAATGATACATCAAAAGAGAAGATGGAAGAATGGGAAATTTTGACTCTCATGTGGACAAAGGAATACTTGTTGGTTACTCAAGTACAAGGAAAGCACACAAGTGTTACAATCTAAGATTAAACAAAGTTTTGGAAAGCATCAACGTAACAGTTGATGAAACAGGAAGACTAGAATCAAAGGAAGAAGAAAACAAATCAATGGAACAACTTTTCGAGGTAGTAGAAGAGGAAGATGAAGATGAAGAGAATCTGATAGAAGCAGAAGATCAAGTTCAGCAAGTATCTCCAAAGACACCTAGAAAACGAGTAGAGAAGAATCATCCTTCAGATCAGATTATTGGAAACAAAGATGCAGAAGTTGAGACTAGAAGAAAAATCCATTCACGAGAACAAACACACCTAGCACTCTTATCTACAATTGAACCAAACTGTTTTGAAGAAGCCATCAAGGATGAATTTTGGAATAAGGCCATGGATGAAGAATTGGATCAAATAGAGAAAAATGACACTTGGGAATTGATTCCAAAACCAAAGAATAAGAATGTGATCGACACAAAACGGGTTTTTAGGAATAAATTGAATGAATATGGAGAAGTTACAAGGAAAAAAACTAGATTGGTATGTAAAGGATATGCACAGATTGAAGGAATCGACTTTGAAGAGACATTTTCCCCAGTTTCCAGAATGGAAGAAATCTATTTGCTTTTAGCTTATGCATGCTCCAAAAATGTTAAAGTATATCAGATGGACATAAAATCAACTTTTCTGAATGAGGAAATTGAAGAAGAAGTCTACATTGAACAACCAGAAGCATTTCAGTTGTCAGAGAACACAGGCTATGTGCATAAATTAAAGAAGGCCTTGTATGGTCTAAAACAGGCTCCTAAAGCATGGTACTTCGGACTAGATAAGTATCTATAGCAGGCAGGGTTCAAAAAAGGAAGTACAGACAACAACCTCTACATCAAGGTAAGTCAAGGTAATATTTTATTAATTGAAGTTTATGTTGATGATATTATTTTTGGTAGTGATGATGACAGGTTAAGCCAGAAATTTGCAAAAGA
>ML780911.1:126168-147186 GCA_009831015.1 Picea engelmannii
AATATTTTATTAATTGAAGTTTATGTTGATGATATTATTTTTGGTAGTGATGATGACAGGTTAAGCCAGAAATTTGCAAAAGACATGCAAAATGAATTTGAAATGTCGTTACTTGGAGAACTATCCTTCTTTCTAGGACTTCATATACATCGAAGAAACCAAGGAATTTTTATTTATCAAACCAAGTATATCAGAGAAATGCTAAAGAGGTTCAGAATGGAAGATTGCAAACCAATTATCACTCCCATGCAAACCAGTTGTAAGTTGAGCAAAGATGGTGATTCGAAGTCTATAGATCAGAGGCAATGAAGGTCAATGATTGGCAGCCTACTATATGTAACAACATCCAGACCAGATGTAATGCAGGTAGTTGGACAGGTGGCATGATTTCAAGAAGCACCAAAGGAATCATATGTATTAGCAGTAAAGAGGATCTTCAGATACCTCAAAGGAATAGAAGATTTTGTATTATGGTATCTGAAAGGAAAATATCTATCACTTATTGCCTACACAGATGCAGATTGGGAAGGTTGTATTGATGACTAACGAAGCACCAATGGAGCAATGTTCTACTTAGGTGAGTGTTTAGTATCATGTTTAAGAAAGAAACAATCATCAGTATCTCTATCTATAGCCAAGGTAGGGTATATTACAGTAGCAACATGTTGTACATAGGTTTTTTGGATGAAGCAAACTTTGAGAGATATACAAGTTGAGTATGATGAGCCCATTCCAATATATTGTGATAATAAAAATGCCATCAGTATCTCAAAAAACTCGGTGATGCACTCCAAGATGAATCACATTGCAATCAAGTATCACTTTCTACGAGAACATGTTGCAGAAAAGAACATCAGAGTTTAGTATGTTGGAACAAAATAACAAGTGGAAGACATATTTACAAAACCACTTCCATGGGAAGCCTTTGAATATCTTCACCAAAGTCTTGGAGTTATTTCTACTCCAAAATGAATGATTTTTGAATGCTTATATTATATGTATTATATGTACATGAGGAAGCACCATAAGAGGACAATTCAGTTAGGGGGAGCAGCCCCGGATGGAAATATACCTTTGCCATTGATGACAAAGGGGGAGAGATTTATCATATGCAGAGGACAGAGGCATGGTTCCAAGGGGAGAAGATTTATCAGATGCAGAGGATAGAGGCAGATTTATCAGACATAGAGGAGAGAGGCATGGTTCTAGGGGGAGCATGAGTGATATGATTTTAGTATTGCATCAGAGTGTTGCCATCAATGCCAAAGGGGGAGATTGTTGATTAAGGTTGGTTGTCATTGATGTCAACCTTTGAAGAAAATACCCATAGCACAAAGGTTTGGGTAATGGACCCAATATTTTTTGATGTAAATATGACTCATTATTGTTTTTTCATGGTTGATAGTAAGTAAATATGGATGAACTCCAAAGTGGTCCCCTTATGGTGAAATCCCTCACAGGAAGACGCTTTGTGGAGTAAGAGAACCAATGATTAGTTGTGGAATAATGAGATGAAGGATAGTGAATTTTTCAGTGAAACTATCCTATATGGATTTTTATTTTCATTCCATTTCCGGTGGTATGTAGAACGTCACATAACTCCTCACGGTTAGAGAGTTATGACCATGTGAAGTTGGAGAACCCAGGTTTGGGTAATGGACCCAATTTTGATGGATAATGATATGATTTTTTCTATATTTTAAGGTAATAATATTCTATATGGATATTACATGTCATTCCATTTCTGGTGGTATGTGGAATGTCACATAACTCCTCACGGTTTGAGAGTTATGGCCTTACGAAGTTGGAGGACCCTCATATGTCATCTAGAAGCCCCAAAAGGTCAAAGTAGTCAAAGTGGTTTAAGAGATTTTAAAAGGTAAATAATAAAGTGAAGTGATGAGTGTATTATAATTCAAAGTGAATACAAAATAAATTGTTTCAATAATAAATTTAATGGAGAAATTAGAAGCGGGTTAACCCTAAAATAAGGAAAGTGGGCCAAGTGACCTAAAAGATGTTTTTAAGGAAGCTACTTGGAGAGTATAAATAAGAGGCAAGACTCTCTCATTTTAATTACACTTGAGAATATTGAATATCTATAGGTGTGTGAGGTAACCAAGGATATATAAGCTGAATTTCTAAAGGAAGGTGAAGAAAATAAGGCTGAAATGCAAGGAAGGATAAATTCTTTTGATGGTGCTTTCTAAGGTATGTTATTTACAGGTCATCTCACCATTTTCTCTATAACTTTTTTTATATAATGATTCAGACTGTAAAATTTCTATGTCATTGAGAAAACATACCCAAGTATCTGTGGTAAACAATTCATCTTGTGTTTCATTGTATTTTTGGAGTTACACTCCGTGGAAAATAGGGTTTGTGGCTAGTCCTAAAACTAGTCAAAAACATGTGTTTCAGGTAAAAACGTCATAAGTTCTTCATAACAGATCCAAATTAAGTGAGACCAAATGTGTTGGTTAGGGTACATTATTTAGTATTTTGTGTAACAATTTGAGATCAATTGAATGAATATTTTGTGCGGGGCATGCTCTATGAGGTCTCTCTCTAGAATAAGCTAGAATTCAGCAAGGTATGTCATTTTTGTTATAACTCATTTTATGAGAGGTTCCAAGTAGTGACACTTGAAGGAATTGCACAAAACACACTGAAGAAAATTGTATATCAGTTTTAGATCTTTATACATTACAGGTTGAAATTTATGATTACTTCAAGTTGGGGTTGTTGACTAATCCAAAACTAGGCATGTGAGACTAAAGAAAAGTTTGATGAAAATGTTAGTCTCTTGTTGTTAAAGTTAAGGAAGGTTTACAAGAATGTGATCATATACACCAGATATATTACAGAGCTACAAATCATATTTGGATGATGAATTTTATGAGGGATTTTAGTTGAGGTACATGTTGAGTACATGGTTGAGACAAGTAGTTGATGAGTTGACACACACATGAGGTGTATAGTTGATGATGTTGGTACATATTGATGAGTCATAGCTGATGAGTAGTTGAAACATGATTGGTAAATACTGGTACACGGTTGGATGCACTTGTTTATGGTATAGGTTGATTACAGTTTGTTTAGTACAGGTTGGTGCATGGTTGATACACTTGTTTATGGTACAGGTTGATTACAGGTTGAGGTACAGGTTGATGCATGGTTGATCCATGGTTTAGATTTATTGGTACAAGTTGACAACAATATATCTCACAGTGATAGTGTGACAGTGGTTCCATCATTCTACTTCTACTTCAGGGTGGCAAGACAGGGAAAGGACAGGTGGTTGTATCCACCTTCCAGTTGTAGCCGAAGAACATAGGGGGTTCTATCCTCCTTCTGGTTGTAGCTAGATAATTGGGGAGTTGGAGCTTCCCTCAGGTTGTAGCCTGAGAAACTAGGGGGTTGGAGCCTTCTTCCAGTTGCAGCTGGAAAACAAAGGAAGTTGTTGCTTCCAATGAGTATAATTCTTCAAGACATATAAGAAAAAACATTATGTGGTTTTCTCTCGATTTGGGTTTCCACGTAAAACACTAGTGTATTGTTTATGTGTGTGATTGTTTATTTATTACTTATCATTATTGGATAATAATTCTACATTGATATAACATTTGAAGAAAAAGGATTATAATTACGCTATTACTGATTCACCCCCCCTCTTAGTAATCCAACAATTTTGATGTAATTCATTGTTGTATTTATGTTGGCGGCAAGGAGGAACGACTCAAATTTCATGGTAGTTGAAACTTTGATGAAGAGTTCACATTTTATCCTTGTGCGTACAATGTATTAGGCGCTAGAATTAGATAAAGTATTTATCATCAAGATAGTGAGATTGCATGGTGTGCCTAAGAGGATCATATCCAATAAGGGAATCGATGTTTGCAAGACGATTTGGACTAACTCCCAATAGGCCTTGGGAACATCACTGAAATTTAGTACAACATGTCACCCTGAGATATATAGGCTGACCGAAGGAACAAACCAAATTTTGGAAGGTTATGTTATGTATGTATGTGTTGGACAAACATAAACATTGGGAATATTTCTTGTCGCTTGTCGCATTGCGTGCAACAACAACCATCTAGGTACCATTAATATGGCACCATTTAGATTCTCTATAGGAGACCATGTTGGATGCCTTCGAGTTGGGATTGACTCGAGGATGGGGTCCTGGTAGGACCAGAAGTGATCCAATAAATGGAAGAACAAATTAAAATGATACGAAAAGGGGATGGAATAATCACATGATAGACATAAAGGTTTTGTTGATGCACATCAGGTTGACCATAATTATGAAGTAGGCCTATCGGCTAGTCGTGCCTCATTCTTTGAGGCATTGCGCGATGTGTTTCTTGTATCTGTTGTGACATTATGTCAGTGATCCTACGCTTGTGATTAACTTCAATTCTTGTGGGTTTCGTACGAGGGTGCACTCATGGTGGAGCCAATCCACATTCTAGACCATTGCATTCGACAACTACGACGTCGAAAACTTGATCCGGTCAAGGACCAATGTGAAAATTATAGTCCACACTTGGCTACCTGGGAGGACGCATATGATATGCACCAACAATTTCCATTTTTTTTTATATCCATAAATTTAGATCTTGTCAGATATTTTATTTTCTGCACTCAGATACTATGAAACTTTGGGATAGAGTTTTAAAAAAGAGGGGGTGTATGTAACATCCCGCTCTTCGCACACCTGATTTGACTTGTTCTTGAGGAAAATTGCATGCAAGTGATACCGTTCATTATATGACTGTCTTCTTTGCATATGGATTCCTATGATGATGCTTATGGATTATGATGTTATGTTATTTGATTATCTATGTGTAGATAGGTTTTATTGATGGGTTCTTCTGAGTGTGCAGGAAATTGAAAGACTGGGGATGTCGATGGCATCAATGGACCTCCTTGGACTCTAGATTGATTCAGGGAGTGGACTGTATATAGTTGGGTATTTCTATTTTTTTATATGTGACATATGAGAAGGTATATTATGATGTCGTTTATGGATCGTTGAAATGTTTCGCTGATGGATGCAGGATGACAATTTCTTTCTAATCACACTCACAATAGGAGTAAAGGGGCCATGGCTAACAACCAAAGATATTGAGGGAGATGTTTCGCAACATCCTTGCCACATCCTACTAGCACTCCCACTGTGGCTCGAATTGTATTTTAATGATTACCTAGTTCGAGAGAATCCATGATGTCGTGAGGGTAGACTAATATAGTAGCTCACAAATATTATAAGGGGTGTGAAATAAGGTAGGGTTCTTATTCCTTAGAGGCCCTTAGTCTTCCACAAGGTTTCTTGATGGAGTATTGACTCCAAGGGTTGGGCGTATACCAAAATCATTCAAAAGATGAGTGGCACCCTTGGAGTACGTAGTGCATATTGAAGGGCACATCACATAAATGAAACATGAATAAAGGCAAGTGGCACCCTTGGAGAACGTAGTGCATCTTCAAGGGATGTCACGATTTTTGACATTAGTGAGTCAATGAACCTAGGTTCCTAGAAAACAATATTTTGTTTTGAAATGGTCAGCCTTAAAATAAATGTTGTATGAGTGAAGTATATTAATTATAAAATTTACCTTAAAACAATTTTCTAAGCCTATTTTAAATTAAAGCCTTGGTCTAAATAGGGTATGAGGACTAAAAATTAATTAATCAGTTAATAAAAGGGGGATGAAGAAAAATCAAATTAAGAATTTAAAGGAGAAATAATTTATCTAAGAATTAATTACTGTGTATGTGCAAAGACATGTTAATTTGGAACTTAGACAAAAAGAGGAAATTAAATGAAAAAAGTAATGTAGAACATAGAAAGGAATCTAGTCTAGAGAACTTTCCTAAATAAAACTCAATTAAGCTTTAAGAAAGGTGTTAGTCATTAAAGGAAATTGAGGGAATAAAGGGACAACAAGGAGAGTTTTTAGAAACTCTTTTAGGTGGGTGACAGAAATTGGCAATCAATTTAATTAATTAAATGAATTTCTGGTGCAACTAAGGGATTGGGTGACAAATGTACGAGGAAGAGTATTTCCTAATTAAAATTTAATAAAGAGAATTTAATGTGCATTTGGAAAGTGGTCACTAAGAGAACTCTATAAAAGTAATGGGAGAGAAGAGGATTGGATTGCGACTGCTATGCGTAAGGTTATGTTGCCGAAATTTCTTGACTGATTTTTCTTGTGGGAGTTGGGATACCCAGCTCGAAAAAGAGAGTGGTAGCTCAACCTTACAAGGCAAGTTGGGAGATATATTTCTCTGGTTTGTGTGCATGGCCCCTTTGCAGCTCAAGGGGCTAAGGCAAATAAGATTACCCCTAGATTTGGTTCGGAGGTACTGGTGAATTCGTCATGGTTAGAAAGCGAGGAGATGGAAGGGAAAAATAACAGAAGGAAATCTTCGAGTTCGTCACCTTCGGTTACAGTATTCCTCACTAAATTTGAAATTTCCATGTATTAAGTTTATTGTATTTTCATTGAAGTCAGAATGTATTAAGTGTTTCTTATATATATATTTGGGGAGATTCTAGATTTTTAAACACTGGATTGAGATTTCATCGAGGTTTTCCTTTGCGTTGAGGTAGTCAATCGCCGATGTCCTCCCTCTCTAAATTTTTGAGTTGTTTGTCTAGATCATGATTTCTGGGTGTTATCTCTGCGATTCTTTTCCTTCAAGATCTCTGAGTTGGCATGCCTTCCCTGAGAGTTTAATGAGAACTATATCCTGACAATTTTCCACTCATCGCCTCTGTGAGTTTACTTGGTTAGCCTCAACAAATATTCATCCTTTGATCAACGAACTTCTCTCATCTTACCTAGAAAATCTACCTTCACTTCTTAGCGTTTTTACATCATCCAATTAGCTCGTTATTGATGTTTGAATTATGATTATTTTTTGGGTGGGATTTTTAGTGTTGTGTTTAAAAAAAAAAATGAGTCACCTTGAACCCGAGATCCTCCTGGAGGGGATACCTTGCAGTTCAACTAATTTAACTTCTACGATTTAGGAAAAAATTATTGCAGATTCCATCCTTCACCTCTGCGCCTGTAATTTCTCCCAACGTGAGAGATTTTAACTTCCATGTTTTGATGTACATTCTCCCATCAAGGGTCACTGCACGAGAGTTCTTACTTCTGTGTTTAATTAAAACACAACTTCAATCCTTACCTCGATAACTTTTACTTCTATTTTTTAAAATCAGACCACAACGAATGTACTTGAGTTTACACCCTCTACCTTCCTTCGAATGTTTTTTAAAAGAAAAAAATCCAACAATATGTGTTTCTCTTCCCCAACTTAACTGTATAATAAACTAGAGTTGCATCCACAAACTTGGTCTAGAGGACGTTTTCTTCTCTCTATGTATAACTTAAAACTGATACCCACCTTGCCCCTGTCCTTGGAAAAAACTCTTGGAAGAATTCAGTGTGTTCTATTAATTCACCCAATGAATTGTCCATTATTTTCTTAGCCCTTCTTGATCTTTCCTGGCAAACTCTCAGAATGAAATCACTGTGTTTTCCTTAAAACTGCTCAATGTTTTGCGTTTGCATTTTGCCTGCGACTTCAATGGACTACTGCTCTTAATCGACTGTCAACATTTTCCTTGCACCTCGTTACCCTTAACCAGCTTACAATGTATTTCCTGGCCTTTAATTTCCTTAAAGGTTGAATCCCCCCTCAGTGGTGTAAGAACTGGGGCAGGTAGCCTTTTAAATCCGTTATCTGATTGAATGTTGATGTAAATTTTCTTCAAGCTTTTATGATGTGCTAAGTTGCTCCGCTATTTGTGTTATGTGTTGTTATCCTTCATTGACGTGTTGATCGCATCGTTAGTGATTTCCATGATAAGTAACGAGAACTTATTTAGTTATGATGTTGTTAATTAGGCACTGCCATGATATTGTGTTGATGTTAATTTCTTAATGCAAAAAAAAAAAAAATACCTTCTGTGCTTCGACTTTTCTTAGGTGTAACAGAGGGCCGTTACATATAGGTTTGATTAATGTTACAATATTTAATTGTTATATTATACATTATAATAGTTAGGGCATAGAAATTAAATGTTATAAGGGTTGGAAATTATTTCGGTTAAAGGTTATAAGAATTAGAGCCTATATGGATTATGTGGGGGGTTATATGGTTGAGGGTTGATTAAGGTGATAGTGTTTAGCTATTAGGGATTACAATTATAAAAGGATCGAGGTTAAGTATTATAGGTTAAAAGGGTTAAGGGATATACAAATTGGTTCTATAATGATTTAGGGTTAAAGGGTTACAAAGATTAAAGGAACTAGGGATTGTAAGGCTTAGGATTTATATAAATTAGCGATTAGATGGGTTTGATGTTGGCTATTTTAATTATTAGCTATAAGGGGTAGTATTTAGTAGTTAGGGTTTAATGACTTGTGATTTATAGTAGTAAGCATTCAAAATTTTATAATTTTTAAGGTGAATTGAGTTATATTGGTTAACAATTTTATTATGGTTGGGGTTATAGGGATTAGGGTTTAAATTTTTAGATAATATGGATTATAGGTTAAATTTTGGTTAAATGTAACTGATTATATAGATTAGGTGTTATATATTTTACGTTTTATGGGTTATAGGGTTAATGTAACATCCCTCTCTACTGAGAACACTTTTATCAACTTATTCTTTGAGGACACTTGCATGCAAGTGATCTGGTTATGATACATGGTGATTTATTTCGATTATGGATTATACATGTTAATGATATGGTGTGACTTATTGTTTTGATATATATGTATTGACATAGGCTATTGACGATTTTACCTGAGTGTGCAGTACACATGACGAATTATGGATGTTGATGGCAGTGATGGACCTCCTTGGACTCTGGACTAAGTCAGGGAGTGGATTATATTGTGTTTGAGTATTTCATTTTACGCATATGTGACATGTGATTGATTATAGTATGATTATGTATATGGATCCTTGACAGTGTATTATCAATGGATGGAAGATACCGATGCTTGCTAATATGACTCACATATGGAGTAAAGGGGAAATGCACAAAAAACAGATATTGAGAGAGAGGTGTGGCATCATCCCTGTCACAGCCTACTAGCACTCACAGTGTGGATCGAATGGTAGGTTAACAATTACCTAGTTAGAGAGGTCCACGATGTTGTGAGGATGGACTAAGACAGTCACTCACAAAGATTTCTAAGGGGCGAGCAATAAGGTGAAGTCCTTATTCCTTAGAATTCCTTAGTCTCTCACAAGGTCAATTGAGTGGACTGTTGACTCCACGGGTTGGAAAAATGACCAAAAACAGTCAAAAAGGCGAGTGGCACCCTTGGAGCATGGAGGTGCATCTTTAAGGGTACGTCATGTAATTTAAAAACTTGAGTCAATGAATGTAGCTGGCCTAGAAAAAAATGAATTAAATTGACATTGTCAGATTAAAATAATTAATTAAGGAGTGAACCTATCAATTATAAATCCCAATAAAATTCAAAACCTAAGTCTAAGTTTTAGTTAGGAGACTAAATTAAATTAAAAGAAATGAGATCAATCAAATMAAGAATTAAAATAGTGAGRAAATMTAAAGATGTGATAAAATGCACATGTGTGCATGDAATTAATAATTTGGRTTTTTAATTAGAAAAAATAATAATAGGAGAGAATAGGAGTACACTTGGAAAATAATCTTGAGTCAAACTACCACTAGTCTAACTAGAAGAAGACTCCTAATCAAACTTTAACTAAGATCTAGTTAGGATACACTCATTTAATGAGGATCCGGGGAATAAAGGGACAACTAAGACAGAGAAAATAGGAACACATGGGAGGATGTGAGGGAATTTGAATTTTTAATTAAAATAAAAACTTGTAATTACTTGTGCAACTTGGGGAGAGAGTGAAAAGTGTGTGGGTGAATAATCCTAATTTATTTAATTAAAAAGTTAATTAATTTGTGCATGTATGCACCTGTCAATGAGGAAATTTCTATAAAATAAATGCTTTAGATGGGAATTAGATCACACATGTTCCGGTAAAGTTGTGCTGCCAAAATATTTTTGACTATGCTTTACTTATGAGAGTTGGGATACCAAGATTGATAGAGAGTGGTGGCTCTACCTTGCGAGGCAATCTTGGAGCTAGAGTACTTATGGGTTGTGTGTGTGTGGCCCCTTTATGGCTCGGGGGGCAGAAGTGTACCCCTAGTGTTGAATGGGAGATATCGATGAATTATCAACAATTAGCAAGTGGGAGGAGGGAAGGAACACCAGTTTCCAAAGAACATCTCCAAGTCCATCTTCGTCAGCTACGATATTCTTATTGGAAGATTGATGTTGTAATAAGATTTAAATTGTATATTTAGTTTTTTTTTTATTTTGCTGAAATTGTATCAGAATTTGATATAGAATTTTACAAGTTTATTGATGATTGCGTAATGTGGAAAGGAAATTTATAGCATGGTTCCCAATTCATTTTTCAATTAAATGTATGGAATTTATTTTCATTGTATTTCTTTTATAGTCCACTGGATTCTTTTATTCGAAATCATTGCTAATATAATTGCACCTAGAACATGCACTCTTGATCACTGTCTTGGTGTGCTCTTAAATTTTTTACCTTAATGATCGATTCATTCAAAACCAACATATTTCAGATATTTATTATTAAATCGTTTTGTATTTTTCCTGGACACAATCAATTCAACACCAATAGAGTTCGGTTCTTTCTTATTTAATCGTTGTGTATTTTTCTTGGATACAATATTTTCAACACCCAACAGAGTTCAGATCTTTCTTATTTAATCACTGTGTATTTTTCTTGGACGCAATATTTTCAACACCCAACATAGTTCGGATTTTTCTTATTAAATTGTTGTGTATTTTGATTGAACACAATCATTTCAAAATAGATTTCAGATCTTTCCTATAAAATCGTTGTGTATTAGCTTGAACACAATTATTTTGACTACCAGTAGAGATTGAATCCTTTATTTAAATCATTGCGTATTTATTGAATGCAATCATTTCAATTACCATCCATAGATTGGATCCTTCACATAAATCATTGGGAATCACTTCAACGTAATCATTTCAACACCAACAGAGATTGGATATTTCATTTAAAATCGTTGTGCATTGTTTGAACGCAATAATTTCAAATACCAACCAGAGATTGTATCCTTCATTATAAAATCATTATGTATTGCTCGAACACAATCATGTCAAACACCAACATAGAAGGGATTTTTCATCTAAATCACTGTGTTTTTTCTTGAAAGCAATCTTCCCACTTTCAACTGAGATTGGAGTCCTTCATTTCATATATTGTGTAATTACTTGATTATTTCGAGAGTTAAATTTTGTGGTAATTATTTTCTAGATTGGGAAAAATGATATGATTTGGCGAGGAGGGGAACATTTAGTTACTAGTGCATTTCATCGCAATAACCTAGCTTGAGAGGGATTTTAATATTTTCCCTCTATTCTCAACCTTGGATAAATATATTTTTCAAAATAGAGTAATTTAGTTTTGTATGGATGAAGATGAGTAATCTACTAACCCGACATGGAATATGGAATCGTTGTCAATTAAGGATTCACCCACAGTCTATTTTCTCCTCTTTACCAACTCATAAATTGGATGTTTCGGGCTTTCTCCAAACTAAATTTGTCGGGAAAACTTCCCTTCTATGTTGGGTGCATTCCTCCTGCATCAGAGAATAAGAAATCTTGTAAGGAGCAGTTCACCTTTCAACTCTTTCATATGCTCCAATTCCAAACTATCTTAATCATAGGATGTAAATTGGGAAGTTTTAAATCCTGAAGACACAATTAATTATGTTGGTCTTAGTGAAATTTTGAAGGATGTGTATAATAGCTTAATATCCTCCCTATACTTTTATTTGATTGTTCTAATAAGTTTTAAAATATTATGAATATAAGGTAGCATCAAATTATTTATATGACTTTAAGAAGATTTGATTTTCTCTTAACTCTTATAAATGAATATGGAAAATCCTAGCTAAGTCTTATATAAGTTTAGTTGAGTTTTTGTACGTATTTAAATTAAGTTTGTTCCTCCTTACATTAATTTTAGTTTATAATTTAAAATATAAGTTATTTATTATCAAACAAGTTTGGTCTTCTTATAAAGAGTGTAGGCAAGGTATCTTGAATCTGTATTGCTTAATAAGGTTGGTTCTTCTCTCAAGTATTTCAAAAAGGATGTACAAATAGTTGAATGCTTCGCATTACTTGATTAAATTTTATAGTCCTAAAAGGGATACTAAATAGCTTGAAAACCTTTAAGTATTTCCTAGAAGTTGTGTTCCTTATAGGCACTTACCTTGGATCGGTAAATTAGTATTATTTCCTTATTTTCCTTGCTTTAAGAATGTTTGGTCTCTCATGGGATTCTTAATGGAATAGTAATTGATATTGATCTACATTTTATTTTAAAAATATTCCTATGATAAATAAAATATAATTGAACCCCCGAATGGGGTGTCACCGAGTTCATCGCGTGAACGAACAAGTGGGAGGACACCTGGCCACAATCCACTCAGCACCTTGCCATAGCACATCACACTCCCACCCAACATTTAAACCATGCATTTAACTTCTAGAATTATGTACCCCCATTACCACCATCACACAACTCCAGTTATGGATACGACACTCCAGGTCATTGAGGAAGTAAATGTGTTGGGTCTGCCTCCTAACCAGTCCCATCCCAAGCTCCGGTTCCATGGATTTTGTCCCGCATCGGTGGATTCAGATGCTCATTCGCACACCTCAGCTATTTCTCCTCCAAGTCCCATTTCCACTTTTATCCACCTCTAGTTAGAGTTCATCCCTCTGCTCCACCTCTGGTTTGTGTTCATCCCTCCTCTCCACCTCTGGTTTGTTTTCTCCCATCCTCTCAATGTTTTCTTCCCAATGCCATGACATAGAGGAAAATAAAAGCATGGTGTGGCATGGTATAATGCGAGAGGGTGAGGCTCGCGAGGACAAGGTCACCAAGCTTCTAAGAATTTGCCTCAGACTCTACATCATGCCTCCAGTCCAAAAATCGCTCCTTTGTCCTCTCCATGGGCATGTAGAGTAGAGTGGTTTGAAATTATGGGAAATTCCCCTGGCTTCACACCCAATCCCATCCCAGATTTGTTTCCCATACACCAGTCTCTTTCCCACCTCCCCTCTCCTTCCGTTGTCCCTAGCATGACCGCCGCCCTCACTTATTCCTCCTCCCCTCTCCTTTCTTCCAGCTCCTCACTTTCTTCTTTCGATGTTCCACCTCCTCCTCTGCCTCCAACTGCTTGTTCTCAATGTGATGGGTTCATGAAATTGCAGAATTCTCATGACATTACCCAGAATTTGATCTTTGAAGTCAAGCACAACATGATAGAGTTGTTGAATAGGGATGATCGTCGGTAACGCCACGAGGAGCGCTTGGAGACTCTTATTTGTGCTCTGATGCACACCACTCCAGACACAGGGAATCCAACCAAGGATATTGTGCAAGATCTACAAAAGGAATAGACGATAGGCCCAAGCTCAAGATGAATCTATTGTTCATAGGTTTTACAGTATTTTTCATGTCTTTAGACGGTTTATTTTTCTAGGTTCTAGCCCTGCGAGGCACCCTAGTTTCTAGGCTTATCACAATAATTTGTCATGAGACTTTTCTCTCTCCTGTCAGTGTAATTGAAAAAAATTTGGACATCTCTGAATTGTATGGACATGTGGCAGCATTGGTTTCCCATATGGGCGATGTTGCCATGATCTCACTGTCTATCTCACTAGCTGTAATTTTTGAACTCTAGAAGGTTTTAATATATTTTTCTAACTTACACACACACACACACACACACACACACACACACACACACACACACACACATATATATATATATATATATAATTGAACTATTGTGGATACTATTGGTTTCAGAAGTTTGAACACTTGATGAATGATGTTGACGTTAATGCACCTGATTTACAAATTACTAGTGATGATTTAGAATATATTTATATCTATCATAAAGGTTGTACATATGCTCTCATGATTTTGATTAACTTTTAAGTATTTTTCCCTTACTCAACTTTGTGCTTTATTTGTTCGATTTATTGATTAAGTAATTAATTATTCTAATGCATCGTGAAGAATTGATGGTTGATTGGTTTATAAATATAGTTGAGTTCATCTTATGCTTGGATTAATTTGATTTAGACACCTCCTTCTTCCTCATAATAATTGCCAATCCTGAGACCTTAAGTGGTCAAAATCAATCATATGAATACTGTACTTGAGCATTGATTATGTGTCCTGGAAGTCCTAACCTTGCAGGATAGGTTGGGCAGGTAACTTCCTTATGTTATCTTTTGTGACATGGTCAAGTGAACAATTGTGATTCTTCAATTAAGTGTGATGATTTAGTTGGTAGTTATTAATGTATGTTGTTATGCTTGTCACTTGTCGTAACGTTTGGTCTAAAAAAAAATACATTACCTCTTTTTGTAACCATTATTTGTTGTCGTAAGGAAGGGGTTGTTTTAAGGTGAATTGAGTTATATTGGTTAACCATTTTATTATTGTTGGGGTTATAGGTATTAGGGTTTAAATTTTTAGAAAATATGGATTATAGGGTTAATTTTATAGGTTAAATTTTAGTTAAATGTAAGAGATTATATAGCTTAGGTGTTATATATTTTAGGTGTTATGGGTTATAGGGGTAAGGTGTTAATGATCATAAAAGTTAAGGATTAGGGATATAAGGTTTGAGGGTTAAATGATATTGAGTTTAGTAGTAATAACAGTTCTAAATGTTAAGTTTTGTATAGATGTTATAAGGGTTATGCATGAATGGATATGATTTTATTGTGGTTGGGGTTATAGAGGTTAGGGTTTAAATTTTAAAAAAATATGGATTATAAGGTTAATTTTATAGGTTAAACTTTAGTTAAATGTAAGTGATTATATAGCTTAGGTGATATAGGTTGTAGGTGTTAGGGGTCATAGGGGTAAATTGTTAATGCTAATAACAATTAAGGATTAGAGATAAAAGGTTTGAGGGTTAAATGATATTGGGTTTAGTAGTAATAGTAGTTCTAAAGGTTAAGTTTTATATAGATGTTATAAGCGTTATGCATGAAAGGATAGGGATTAAGGGTTATATCAGTGGAGGGGTATGCATTATAATAGTTAGTATTTATGGGGTAAGGTGCTACCGATTATAGAAGTTGGGGGTCATGTGTTGGATTTAATGGTTATAAATATTATATTCATAAATGTTAGGGATTATAGGGGTTATTATTATAGACATTATAAGAATTATAGGTTATAAGGGTTAGGAGTTAAGAGGTAAATGTATATAGGGATTGTAAGATAGGGTTATGTGGACAACGAGTTATAAATCTTAGTGGTAATAATGGCTATATGGTTTAGATATTATAGGAATGAGTGATGGAAATAATTAAAAATTATATAGGATAGGATTTAGTAGTTTTAGATATTTATGGAGGTAGAAATTATGGGGTAAATGTGATAGGGGTTTGTGGTCATGATTTATATGGTTAGAAATTATTAAAGTTAGATTTTATAATGTTTAGGAGTTATAAGGGTTATAAAGTATGAGGTTGTAAATTTTAAGGATTTATAAATGTTATGGGTTATTGGGTTATATGTGTTAGCGATTTAGATTATTTGAAATAGATATTATTGTAAAAAGTGGCTAAGTTTGAATGGTTATAGGGTTATGGGTTACAAGGTTATTGATTAAAGGATTTTAGAGTTTGTGGTTACAAAGGTAAATGTAATATCCAGTTCCACTAAGTACATTTTATACTAACTTATTCTTTTAGGACACTTGCGAGCAAGTGATCCGGTTATAATACATTATGATTATGCTTTGATTATGAGATTATATTATGATGGCATTGTGATTATATGTTAAATTTTAGATGTATGTATATTGACAGGTATTATTGATGAGTTCTTCTGAGTGTGAAAGATACATGAAAAGTTGAGGATGTCAATGGAATCAATAGACTTAGATATTATTGATGAGTTCTATTGAGTGTGCAAGATGCATGACATGTTTATGATGTCGATGGCATCAACGGACTTCCTTGGACTCTGGATTGAGTCAGGGAGTGGATTTGTATTTGGTTTGAGTATTTATTTATGTGCATGTGATATATGATTGATTCCAATATTGATTTATGTATATGAATAATTGACATTGTCCTTGTTAGTGGATGCAGGTATGGTGATGCTTTCTAATTTGACTCACATATGGAGTAGAGGGGTCATACACAAAATCCAGGCGATTGAGGGGGAAGTGTGGTAGTGTCCCTATCACAATCTACTAGCACTCTCATCGTGAACTGAACTATAGGTTAATGATTTCCTAGTTCGAGAGGTCCATGATGTTATGAGGGAAGACTAAGACATACGCTCATGAAGAATTATAAGGGGCTCACAATAAGGTGAAATCCTTATTCCTCAAACAAACCTTAGTATCTCACAAGGTCGACAGAGTGGAGTGTTGACTCCAAGTGTCAAACAAACTTCCAAACTAGTCAAAGGCGAGTGGCACCCTTGAAGCACGAAAGTGCGTCTTGAAGGGAATGTCGCACAAATAAAGTATGAGTCAATAAAATCTAGAAGGCCTAGAAAACTAAAATAAAATACTTAGATGTTTAGAAAATATCTTACATTTTATCATTAAATTAAACAAGAAAAATAAGAAAGAGTCTAAGTATAATAGTTAAGACTAAATTAAAACATAAAAAGAGAATAAATGGATTTAGACTAGTGAGCTTAGTAAGAGAAGAATTAAGAATGAATTGGGTATATGCACATGTGTGCATGAAAATAATAAAAAGGAATTTTTTATTAAGAAGAAATTAAAACATGAGAGAATATGTGTCCACATAGAATAGCATCTTGAGTCAATCCACCACTAATCCTAACTAAAAGAAGACACCTAATCCAACTCAAACTAAAATCTAGTTAGGGGACACAAAATAAATGAATAATTGGGGAACTAAGGGACAACTAAGAGGAATAATAGGAGCAATTTGTGGAATGGGAGGGTAAATGCCTAAATAAATAAAATAAAAAGGGAATTGACATGTGCAACTTGGGGAGAGTGTGACACATGTAGTGGGTGAATAATCCTTTAATTAAATTATTAAAAAATAAATATTTGTGCATGAGCACATGTGTCATTGGGATTTTTCTATAAAAGAATTGGAGAGGAAGGGAGAGGGGGCTCACTTTGGAAAAGTAATGTTACGTTGTCAAACTTCTTTTGAACTAGTTTACTTGTTAAGAGTTGGGTTTCAAAATTTGTGAAAATAGTGGAAGTTCTTCCTTACGAGGGCAATTTTTGGTGCTATTTATTTACGGTTTACTGTGTGTGGCCACTTTTCAACTCTAGGGTATAATTCGGAAGAAGAGTACCCATAACATTGGTTGGGAGGTACCGGTGAAGTCATTGGATTGTAAAGAAAAAAGGAAAAAAGTTGCACAAGACTCTGGATCGTAGATTGACATCAATATCATCTCATCTAGGTTACAATATTTTATTGCTTGATGTTGTAGATTAATAATTTCTTGAAAATGTAATCAATTATTTAAGGAATAGTATGAATAGTTATTTTTTCCAACATTTTTGAATTTCTCTTATATGATGAATCTTCAAAGTGTGTTTAAATTAAATTTTGAATTGATTTGAATAATAAATATGATATATAACATATCGAATCTATGTAAAGATTACTTTTAAAATGGCTTGTTCTACAGTTTTGTTATTATAAAAATATTCACAAATGAAATGATGAGGTATACTGAAATTTTATCATTGAACATGTTGTTGCACTATTGGAAATTTAATTGTTAGCGTAATTTCAATGTTAATGATTTCTCTTACAACCATACACACGGAGTGATTTGTAGTTTGATGCAGGACACCCTTTGATATTGTGTTAATTCAAAGAATTACAAAATACTCACGAATCCCATTTGTGTTTCTATCAAACATATTCATGATCGTACAAAGAGAATGGGTGTACAATGTTGTTGTTGATATATGTAATTTTTATCAAGAATTATTTGGAAATATTCATTGGTATTATAAAGTAAATTTTAAATTGTAAAAGAAAAATCTTGAATACTTACCATTCATTTGGTCCAACAGATTAATACTTAATTTCCATTCCTTTGTAATTGAATGTTTTTAATTGTTTTTGTAGTTGAGACACTACAGGGATGACAGTTGCATGCACTTAAGACTTATTGCTCTAACTATAGTAACTACTCATAATTGAGACCTTCTTCAAATGGAACCATATAGAAGTAAACACTGTTGATTTTGTTTAATCCTTCGGTTTCCTTTTGGAAGGATCAATTGATTTCCCTCTCAATTAGACCACAACTTCCAGGTTTCATGCTGATCGAATCCTTCAATCTTTGATAACTATTTATGGTGGTAGGGGATTTAATATTGTTGTCCAATCTCTTATGCCTTGTGTGGTTCCTCATGTTGTTGTAACACACTTCTGGTCAACTCGCCTTGTTGAGAATCATAAATTGATTGTGTTACTCTTATATATCTTTCCCAACCTGAACTAAACAATTGCAAGCATAGTATTCACCTTACTCATCAATTAGTGTTTCAAACGTCCTTAGGTTTGACTATTTTCATGATTTCCTTACTTGGTATCATGTTGGTTAACCTTACAACTTTTAGCCTACATTGATTATTTAATGCTAACTTTGGTCATTGAACTCATGTCTCTTTTAGGTGTAGGTGGAGCCCATCCATCATCGAGGATTAATGTTGTAGATGTGAAGTGATGGACTTCTCAGGAGCATTGCCAGCAAGCACATGTGGAGGGACAACTCAGCGCCATAACACACCTTTTGAATTATTTTGGAATCTTAAACGATGGCATTTCCTATCAATATTTTTGAATGAATAATTAGAAGAAGATCAAAAAGGCTTGGAAGCAATCACGATCAATGAGATTTGGGAGTTTCACTCTAAGAATTTAATGTAAAAAAACTTAAGGGGTAGTTAGTTTTTTTTTTGGAATCTTCTCTTCTTCAAGAAGACGAGTAATCGGAAAGAACCCTAAGAAGCCTCTGGGATAAATAGAGGTGTTGTATTCCCGAATGAGGCTGCTCCAAATTAGTAGGATATTGATGTGATTTAGTGGTTGTTGAATTAGTAGTTATTGTTTTATCATAGTTGTATCCATTTACATTTGAATGAATATAACAAAGGAAAGTTGACCCAATGCATGGTGTTACTATTGTTTATAGTTTCTGTGTTATTTTCTGTTTTCATGAATGAATGAGTTATGTTGTTGAGTATATGAAACTGTGAAGTATTGGAATAAGTTTGAAATCATTCCCTTCATTGACTTAAGCAAGGTGTGCATACAGTCTGCAAGTAGTGCGTTGACAGAGTCTATTTTGACTCAGAAGCTCAGAAGAGATAGCATGAAAATTCCATTTGAAAGGAGTGAAAAGAGACTGCTACAAGGTGTGCACAGTTGCCCACAAGAAGCTAAGTCTTGTGTAGGAAAATTTTGCAAGGAGTGCATAGATTAGAAATTCGACTAAATGTCGGAGTAATCCCTCTGAGGAGTCAAAGGGTTGGAGAGATAAAACTCAGGAGAGACAACGCGGAGGGATCTTCACAGGGAGTGAAACTCTCGATATTTCATAAGTCATCAACTAAGATCCATCCAGGAGGGAGCAGGACTATTGCAGATCATTGGATCTATACAAGGTGCACAAGCTCTAAGTCTCTGTGTGCACACAGGAGCAAGGAGTCATCGAAGTCCTGAAGAGGCTAGGGATCGTCCATCATCTGGAGGGACGAGTGGTGTATGATCTACAACTATGGAGTGAAAGCACTTCAGAATTTTTGTAGACAAGGAGAGAGATAAGTCATCAAAGATCCAAAGGCCAAAGTAGATCACAACCGTCCATTGTGAAGAACACGTGGAAAAAATCCATCATCTTTGGGTGAAACCACTCCAGGAGAAAGTGAGTATGCAGGAGTCGAAACTCCCGAAGTGCCGAAGCAATTCATAGTCTTCGATCTGTGAGGGACACACGTCGACATATCGTCAAATTCAAGTGAAAGAACTCTGGGAGAAAGTGAAGGCGGGGGTTTGAAACCCTCAAAACCCGAATAGCCAAAGTGAATCTTAGCAGTCAACTCCAAAAGGAAACGTGGAAGGGATCTATGGACTTTAGGTGAAAACACTCTAGGAGAGAGCGAGTGTGCAGGAGTTGAAACTCCTAAAGCCTGAAGAGCCGAAGTGAATCACATTCGTCGATCTGTGAGGGACACAAGTCGACAGATCGTCGGCTTCAAGTGAAAGAAATTTCGGAAAAAGAGAAGGCAAAAAGTTTGAAACTCTCGAAGCTCGAATAACTAAAGTGGTTGGTGGTCATTGATCTATGAGAGACACATGTCGATAGATCATAGAATATGAGTGAAATATCTTTGGGAGAAGTGAGTGAAAGAGGTTGAGGATCCTAAAGGATGAAGTCTCGAATTGAACTAGGATCGTTGATCTGTGAATGGAGAATCGATGGTGGGAAGCCATTGCGGGGAGAGGAGGAAAAATTAGCGGATGTGCTAGTTCGCATCCCACAATTCACCAATGGCGTTGATCTTGTCAGGACAAGGGATCAATGACCATGATTTAAAGGATATTTGGGTGATCACTTTCCAAATTGTGGGGACAGAGCTCTTTGATAAAGAGTGATCACATTGTCAGCCCAAAATTGTTGTGAACCGTCGATCGACGGAAAAATCAGTAATGATCATATTGTGACTATGAAAACCCTGAGGGTAATAACATGGCCTGTGTTTGATTGAGTTTGAGAGCATAAAGTTTCCAAGTAGTTGATCCATCTCAAGATTAATAACGATCCTTGACCAGGAGGTCAAGCAACCCC
>ML780911.1:147343-158069 GCA_009831015.1 Picea engelmannii
AGTGGTATAAAATCTTGAATTTGTTTTCAGGTAGCAAAAGAGAGCTCAAAGTTGTACTATGTGTGTAAGGAACAATTATCACAATGCCACCAAGGAGACGTGTGGAGCCTCCTATAGCCAATTGTGTTGTATAAAGAGAAATGAGAGAGCTTCATGCAAGATTAGAGGCTATGGAAGCAGTACAGAGGAGACCACCTAATGATGGGGACATCGATGAGACAGAAAATGAATAAATATTTTCTGAAGAACACTTACTGAGAGAAGTTGTTAAATTGGGAGCTAGAGCTAAGATAGACATCCCAATGTATGAAGGAAATTTGGATGCTAAAGAGCTGTTGGATTGGATAAGATCCATGGACAAATATTTCAACTATGAAGATGTAGATGAGGATAATAAGGTGAGACATGATGTCACCATGTTGAAAGGAAATGCAATGTTGTGGTGGAATGAACTACAGGCTAAGCGGAGAAGGAAAGGAAAACAAAAGATAAAGAATTGGGACAAAATGGTAGCCAAGCTGAAGGCTAAATTCATACCCAAATATTATCGGATAAATCTATTCAGAAAGTTGTAGAACTTGTGACAAAAGGGTATGACAGTGAAAAAGTACACAGAGGAGTTCTACAAGTTGAATATCAGGATTGGACAAACAAAAAAAGATGAAGAAAATTTTGCTAGATATATAAATGGCTTGAGATATGAAATCCAGGATGAGATCACCATGATGTCGATAAGGATAGTAGATGATGCTTATCAGATTGCACTGAAAGTAGAGGAGAAGTTGGCCAGAAAAAAAAAGACAGTGAGGAAGCGGTAGAAGCCCAAACAAAGGAAAGGGAATTTCCCATGACAAGGCACATAAAACCAAAGACGAGACTAAGAAACCACATAGTCACTCAGAAAGAGGAGGAAGTTCCCGAGGAAGACAAAGTGGTGGAATACTTTCTTCTAGAGGAAGAGGAAGAAGAAGAGGAGGAGAAGTAAGATTTTATGCATGTGGAAAGATAGGAAACATGTCTTGGGAATGTCCCAAGAAAAAGAAAGAAGGAGGTGAAGCTCATGTTTCAGAAGCTCAGAAGATGAATGTTGAAGCAGAGGGAGCAGAAGATGGAAGGTCTATGATGTTGAGGAAGGTTCTCTTGAAGATAGAACTAGAAGCTGAAAAACCAATGCAGAGGAATAGTTTATTCAGGACATCTTGCAAAACTAAAGACAGAGTATGTAAGGTGATAATTGATAGTGGGAGCATTGATAACTTAGTATCCATAAATATGGTGAAGAAATTGGAGCTGGAGACAACTGGACATCCAAATCCATTTAAGGTCTCATGGTTGCAAAAAGGACACCAGGTAATGGTAACTAAACAATCCCTTGTTGAATTTAAAATATGAGTATATAGAGATGATATCCTGTGTGATTTGATTCTCATGGATGCATGTCATGTTTAGCTGGGAAGACCATGGTATTTTGACAAGAATGTCATTCGTTATGGGAGAAGAAATACTTACACTTTGGAAAAGAATGGTAGAACACACATGTTGCTACCAATAGAAGAGATGAAACTAAAGGAAGAATCCAACACAAGCATACTTCTCATGAGTGGGAAGGAACTCCTGAGTGAAGTCAAGAAGGAATAGGACATGTAGTTTGTTGTGGTGAGGAAATCCATAGTTGTACTTACAAGTACTTCAATGGATGATTTACCTGAAGAAGTTCAGGAGTTGTTGGATAATTTTGCTAACATAGTAGTGGATGAGTTACCTAACTCATTTCCACCCATCAGAAGTGTAAGCCATCACATTGATATGATACTAGGAGAAAGTCTACCAAACAAAGCAACATACATATTGACACCTCAAGAGAATGACGAGGTAAGGAAACAAGTCCCATATTTATTAGATAAGGGTTTGGTCATATAAAGATTGATTCCATGCACAATACCAACTGTGTTAAGTCCAAAGAAGGATGGAGGATGGAGAATGTGTACAAAATCAAGAGCCATAAATAGTATCACCATCAGGTAAATATTTCCTTTGCCTTGGATGGATAACTTAATGGATTTCTTAAGTGGAGATTTTTTTTTTTCAAAGATAGATTTGAAAAGTGGATATCACTAGATAAGAATGAGAGAAGGTGATGAGTGGAAAACATCCTTTAAGAAAAATGAAGGGTTGTATGAATGGCTTGTTATGCCATTTGGATTAACAAATGGCCCAAGTACTTTTATGGGACTGATGAATGAAGTATTGAAGGATTTCATTGGTAAGTTTGTGATTGTGTATCTAGATGATATAATGGTAAGTTTGTGATTGTATCATCCATTTCCAATACCAAAGAGACCTCGAGATGCAATAAGCATGGATTTTTTAATGGGACTACCAAGAACATAAAGAGGATGTGATTCCATATTTGTGGTGGTGGATATATTTTCAAATATGGCACACTTTATCCCATTTCAGAAGACTAGTGATGAAACACATGTTGCAAATCTATTTTTCAAATAAGTTGTTCAACTTCATGGATTACCCAAAAGCATTGTCTCAGACAAAGACACCAAATCCATTGGTCATTTATGGAGAACACTATGGAATAAGTTGGGGAATTTTTTTCCCTTCATCTTATCTTATCACCCTTAGACAGATGGACAGACTGAGGTGGTAAATATAAGTTTGGGAAACTTATTGAGGAGTCTGGTCACTGAGCATCATAGTTAGTGCGATTAGATTCTTCCACAATCAGAATTTCCATACAATGATTCACAAAACATGAGCACTGGTAATATCACATTTCAAATACTATTTGGAATGCATCCAAGAGGAGTATCTAAGTTGAGAAACTTAGAACAAAGTGAGTTTAGAAGCGTTGGAGACAAAGATTTTGCTGCAGAAATGCAAAATCTCCATATCCAGATCAGAGAGAAGTTGCAGAAATCTAGCCAAGAGTACAAGTGTGGAGTTGATCAATGTTGCAGAGAGATTCAATTTGAAGTAGGAGACTAGGTTCTAGCACATCTCAAGAAAGAGAGGTTCCCAAGGGGAACATATAATAAGTTGAAGATGAAGAAGATACGGCCATGTAATATCTTAAGGAAGTTTGATGCAAATGCCTATGATATTGAGCTGCCAAATAATGTGGGAATATCACCCATATTCAACATATCAGGCCTGTATCCTTGCAAGGAAGATGAAGCAGGAGAAACAAAATATCAAAAAGAGATTCAATGAGAAAATTAAATGCCTATAGAAGAAAAGCCACATATGGAGAATATCATTAATCAAAGAGTTGGCAAGAAGAACAGAAGGAAAATGTACTATGAGTATCTGGTAAAGTGGAAGGGACACCTAGTAGAATATTCTAGTTCGGTAAATGAAGCTGATGTCTAGAATCTTGGAAAATCAGTACAGGAGCTCATGGACAGGAGTCCATGAATTTTTGTCCAGGGGTGTATAATGCATGAGCATTGCTAGCAAGCACATGTGGAGGGACAACTCAAAGCCATAATACACCTTTTGAATTATTTTGGAATCTTAAACGTTGGCGTTTCCTGTCAATATTTTTGAACGAATAATTAGAAGAAGATCAAAACGGATTGGAAGCAATAACGATCAGTGAGATATGGGAGTTTCACTCTTAGACTTTAATGTAACAGAACTTAAGGGGTATCTAGTTGTTTTTTTGGAATCTTCTCTTCTTCAAGAAAATGAGTAGTCGAAGGGAACCCTAAGAACCCTCTTTGATAAGTAGAGGTGTTTTATGCCTGAATGAGGTTGTTGAAAATTAGTAGGAGATTATTGTGATTTAGTCGTTGTTGAATTCATATTTATTGTTTTATCATAGATGTAGCCATTTACATTTGAATGAATATAATAGAGGAAAATTAATCAAATGCATGGTGTTACTAATGTTTATAGTTTCCTTGTTATTTTTTGTTTTCATGAATGAATGAGTTATGTTGTTGATTATATGAAACTGTGAAGTATTGGAATAAGTTTGAAATCGTTCTCTTCGTTGAGTTATGCAATGTGTGCATATAGTCCACAAGGAGTGTGTTGACTAATTCTGTTTTGACTCAGAAGCTTATAAGAGATAGCGTGAAACTTCCATTTGCAAGGAGTGTAAAGATACTACTGCAAGGTGTGCATGGTCCCCCGCAAGAAGATAAGTCTTGCGTAGGAATATGTTGCAAGGAGTGCACAGATTGAAAATTTGACTAAGTGTCAGAGTAATCCCTCTAAGGAGTCAAAGGATCCGAGAGATAAATCTTAGGAGAGACTGCGGAGAGGAATATTCATAGGGAGTGAAGCTTTGGAGATTTCATAAGTCATTGGATAAGATCCATCCATGAGGGAGCGAGACCATTGTAGATCGTTGTATATAAGAAAGGTGCACAAGCTTTAAGTCTCTGTGTGCACACAGGAGAGAGGATTCGCCGAAGTCCCTAAGAGGCTAGGGACCACCCATCATCCGGAGGGACAAGTGGCGTAATATCTACAACTTCAAAGCTGAAGCACTTTGAAATTTTTGTAGACAAGGAGAGAGACAAATCACCGAAGATTTGAAGTCTGAAGTAGATCACAACCATTCGTTGTGAAGAACATGTGGAGGAAATATGTCGTCTTCAGGTGAAACCACTCTAGGAGAAAGTTAGTATGCAGGATTCTAAAATCTCAAAGCCCGAAGAGATGAAGTGATTCAATATTGTCAATCTGTGAGGCACATGCATTGACAAATCATCAAATTTAGGTGAAATCACTCTGGGAGAAAGAGTAGGTGGAGGGTTTGAAACCCATGAAGTCTGAATAGCCGAAGTGAATCGTAGCTGTCAGATCAAGAAGGACACGCGGTAGGGATCCATGGACTTTGGGTGAAAACACTCCGAGAGAGAGCGAGTGTGCAGGATTTGAAACTCCTGAAGCTTGAAGAGCCGAAGTGAATCATATTCATCGATCTGTGAGGGACACGCTTCGACATATCATCAGCTTCGGGTGAAAGCACTCCGAGAGAAAGCAAAGGAAGAGAGTTTGAAACTCTCGAAGCTCGAATAGCCGAAGTGGTTGGTGGTCGTCGATCTACGGGACACATGTGTCTATAGATATTGGACTCCAGGTGAAAGCTCTCTAGGAGAAGTGAATGAGAGAGGTTGAGACTCTAGAAGGTTGAAGAAGTGAACTAGGACCGTCGATCTGTGAATGAAGAATCGACAGTGGGGAGCCATTGCAGGGAGAGGAGGAAAAATTAGTGGACATGCTAGTTCGCAGCCCGCAACTCATGAACATCACTGATCTTGTCAGGAAAAGGGATCAAAGACCACAATTTAAAGGATATTTAGGTAATCACTTTCCATATTGTAGGGACATATGATCCGAAAAGATCTTTTACACGATTATAGTTGAGCTACTATGCAACTGTTGATTAACCAATTAGGAAGCTTAAAGAAGGAGGAAGAATATATGACAATATATCACAGCCATATAAACATGCACATAAATGAAATGAATAAATAAACAATAAACCATAACAAGAGAAGTTGATAAAGGAGTTTGACAATCTGGCCTATGTCTCTAAGCCTTTGTCTCAGTGGGTGAGGCTTTTTTATTTATGTTCAAATCTTAATAACTACATCATAGTAGTTACAAAAGGTTACAAAACTGATATTTTCTTGTTCTCACAGATCTTAAGAACCCAACAGAAGAAACGACACTCAAAATGGATGACCGAAGCTCCTAGAAATGGCCTACAAATGTGCGCTCCTCAACAACTTTCCTACATAAAAATGGTTTTTGGCTTGGCTTTCCTTCAACATAACTCTTCTTTGAATCTCTTATCATTTCCTCAAGAACACTTGGTTTATATATACCTAAAGTTGTTTATCATCCCCCAACTTCCTCCTAAGATCTAGCCTCAAAAAGAGCCCAATATCTTCGAATATTAGCCAAAATCTCCAAAAAACTGGCTAATAATATAAAATATAATCACTATTATATATTGAAAACCCACTTTATTCATAACAAAAGGGTTAATCCCCTTTGGCCTAGTGTGTGCCCCTTAATACTCATTCATATTCTATTAATATGGACAAGCGTCAGCCCAAAGGGATGTGCACTGGCCCCTTAGCCCGAATCATGGGTCATATGGAAAATAACCATAGGACCACGCCCACATCAAATGTGCCAACCACCAAAAAAAAGAACTGTTGTAATGTTCAAATGGTGGAATATCCTATAACCATGGGAAAATACTTTTTGTCCCAACTCACAAGTCTTTGCGCCGAGCTGTGTATGGAATGTCGTATACACTGGGGTGTGGGCGTATGTTTTACACATAGCCGTGGGTTGGGGTCTAGTCCCAACCCTTTTTTCCTCCATTAAAAACATTACAAAACTTTAAATAACTTTAATGTGGTGTTATATAATAAGCAATAACATTGGCATGTTTTTCAATGGATCTTTTCCGAAGCACTCACCTCCTGCAAGAGGTCACGAGTTCAATACCCAAGAGCTCCATAAAATTTTGCATATCAACTAAATGACCAACCACAAGGTGCCACGTGGAAGTCCAAGTATGGGCCATGTGGCACCTCCTAATTTTCTAGAGAAAAAACCACTTTTCAACCAACGGATGTTCCATGTCTACTGCCCAGTTAGCAACTGCCACATCAACACACATGTCTTCCATGTGTGAACTAATCGTACTTGTCGCATGTACGAGAATTCCACATGTAACACTTTCAGTGGTGACACATGTCACCTCCTGATTGGTCCACTTATTGCTACCACATCAACAATCCACTATGCCCCTGCCACATCAGTTTTACAGCCCGCTACCATGTCAGTTGTACAGCCTGTTGCCACATCATCATGATGACATCAGCAGGATGTCATGCTGACGTCAACATTGACTTTTTGACTATTGAATTGTTTGAATTTTTACCTATTTGAGAAAAAAATCAGAGTGTGATAACACTCGCATACAACATCTATTTGAGGAAGTAAATATATGGCCATAATCAGCACGACAATCCGATCTCAATGGAATTGGTTTCATCTGATTCCGAGAAATTTCATTTTGAGCCTTTTTTAGCCCTATCAGGATCCTAGATCCGATTTTAGATTACACCTCCCCACTAAAGGACCTTTTCCCCCCCAAAAGGTTACAAAAATGGACTTTGATTGATTACATACTCATATAGAGAAAAACAAAAACATGATGTTGTACAAAAATGATGTTATAATAGGTCATCATTTCAACATGTGTGATTACATTAATTGAAGAAAAATACAATGAAGTTGAGACATCCACTTCTAGAAAAACCAAGTGGTTGGTTTCTTTCCTTCATGGTGTTCCTCTTGCCTCATTGTTGATATTTCTTCCTTCATGAGTCTATGTGCAATCTTTTTTTCCTTCTTGGGATGAAGCTTTGGATTAAGTTTCCAACAATTAGCCTTTTGATGTCCACCCTTGTTGCAGAACGTGCAATGCGTTTTTGGCATCCATAACTTTTTACCCTTCTCTTTGTTCCATTGTGGAGTTGATTCTTTATGTCATGTTTCCTTCCTAGCTGATATAGGCTTCCTATACAAAGTTTTTCTCTTCCAACACTTGGCAACACAATGCTTGGATGAATGACAATAAATACATGGATACATATTCCACAAGTTCCGGATTACTTGATTATTCTTATTATAATCAAAAGGAGAATTAGTAAAAACATGAACATTATACCTTCCCTGATGATCTTCACTTGACTTTGGAGTTGAATTTCATTCACTACCACAATCTTGGAGTGATATTCCATTTCCCTTTGTGAAGTGTTCCTGCAATTTCTTAATCTAGTAATTTGAAGCATTACTTGCTTTCGAAGTTTAGGAACCAATCTTGGAAGATACTCCAAGATCCACTTCACCATATCCCAATCCTAAGTGTCGAGGCCTTTCCATGACCTCAATAGGATTAACTGTACCCTGGCCTTCAATTCCAAGGCACTTTCCTTCTTCATAACCCATCTTGGTTAGCAATTTCAAACCTACACCTCTTGTATGTTTTTCGAACGCACCAAAACCAACTTGATGAGAAGAAGGAGAATTTAATGATTGACCTTCACTGCATACCTTAGATTTTCTTTCTTAAACAAATTTCGAAGGCACTTCCTTTAATCCTTCTTTGACTTTGTTATTCTTTGAATATTTCTCTTGAACCGAGCTCTTTCGTTCCAAGTAGTCTTCATACAACACTTTCACCATCTCGACAATGGAAAACACTGAATTTATGAACTCCTTCTCATGTTCAGAAAGTCCTCCTATATATGTCATTTTCTCCCTTCAAATGTGCTCTTCCATGGTTATCACGCAAAACTCAAATTTCAAATGTCAACTAGCTCTGATACCACTTGATCCAAAAGGATCTTTTACACAACTATGGTTGAGTTATTATGCAAGTGTTGATTAACCAATTAGGAAGCTTAAAGAAAGAGGAAGAAGATATGAGAACATATCACACCCATATAAACATGTACAAAACTGAAATAAAGCAATAAACAACAAACCATAACAAGAGAAGTTGATAACGGAGTTTGGCAATCTCGCCTACGTCTCTGGGCCTTTGTCTCAATGGGTGAGGCTTCTTTATTTCTGTTAAAATCTCAATACATACATCATAATAGTGCCAAAAGGTTACAAAATATATATGGTCTTGTTGTCCTGGATATTAAGAACCCAACAAAAGAAACGACACTCAAAATGGATGATCGAAGCTCCCAGAAATGACCCACAAAGGTGTGCTCCTCAACAACTTCCCTGCATAAACGTGGCTTTGGCTTGGATTTCCTTCAACATAACTCTGATTTGAATCTCTTCTCATGGCCTCAAGAATACCTATTATATATATATATATATAACTAGTTATCATCCCCCAACTTCCTCCCAAGATCTAGCCTCAAAAAGAGCCCAATATCTCTGAATATTAGCCAAAATCTCCAACAAACTGGCTAATAAAATCAAATATAATCACTATTATATAGTGAAAACCCAATTTATGCATAATGAAAGCGATAAGCCCCTTATTCCTAGCGTGTGCCCCTTAATACTCATTCATATGTTATCAATATGGCCAAGCGCCAATCCAAAGGGATGTGCGTTGACCCTTAGCCCAAATCATAGGTCATATGGAAAATAACCATAGGATTGTGCCCACATAAAATGTGCCAACCACCAAACAAAAGAACTTTTATAAAGGTTAAATGGTGGAATATCCTATAAACGAGGGCTAATACTTATTGTGCCAACTCACAAGTCTTTGCGCCGAGTTGTGTATGGAATGTCATATATGCTAGGGTGTGGGCGTATTTTTTACACATAGTCATGGGCTGGTGCCTAGCCCCAACCCTTTCTGCCTCCTTTAAAAACATTACAACACTTTAAATAACTTTAATGTGGCATTATATAATAAGAAATAACTTTGGCACATTGGTCAATGGACCTTTACCAAAGCACTCGCCTCCTCTAAAAGGTCACGGGTTTGAGACCCATGAGCTCCATAAATATTTTCATATGAACCAAATGACCAACCATAGGGTGTCATGTGGCATCCCAAGTCTCGGCCATGTGGCACCTCCTAATTCGATGGAGAAAAATCCACTTGTCAATCATCGTATGGTCCACATATACTGGCCATTCAGAATCTACCCAATCAGCAACCACCACATCAACACACCTATCTACCACGTTTCAACTGACCATACCTGCCACTTGTATGAGCATGCCACGTGTCAACCTTTCATTGGTGACACGTATCACCTACTAGTTGGTCCACCTTCTCCTGCCATGTCAACAGTCCATTGTGCCCCTACCATGTCAGTTGTATGGCCCGATGCCATATCATTTGTACAGCCTGCTTCCACGTCAGCATGATGACTTCAACAGGACGTCAGTGTTGACTTTTTTAGTGTTGACCTATTTGACTTTTTACCTATTTGGAAAAATGATCAAAGTATGATAACTCTCACATATGACATCCATTTGAGGAAGTAAATATATGGTTGGAATCAGCGTGACGAGCTAGTCACAATGGAGTTGGTTTCATCCAATTTTGAGACCTTTCATTTTTTATCCTTTTTGAGCCCTATCAAGATCCTAGATCCGATTCAGGATCAATAGAGCTCTCCAATAAAGAGAGAGCACATTGTCATCCCATAATTGATGTGAATCTTTAATCGATGGGGAAATTGGTAACGATGAGATTGTGACCGTGAAAACCCTGAGGGTGATAACATTGCATGTGTTTGATTGAGTTTGAGACTAGCAAGGTCCCGAGGAGCTGATCCAGCTCGAGAGGAATTAACGATCCTTGACTGGGAGGTCGAGCATCCCTAATGTAACATCCCGCTCTGACGCACTTACCAAACTTATTATTTGAGTACACTTGCTCGCAAGTGATCTGGATTTATATGATGATAAAACTTTTCTTTCATTATGATGCATTGAGTTATATGACATGATGTTTTTACTACCTTGATGTAGACAGGTGATGCTGACTCAGTTTCGTTGAGTGTGCAGGGTTTCGGACCCGGAGGATGCAGAGGCATCGATAGAACTCCCTTGGACTCCGGATTGAGTCAGGGAGTGGGGTATTTGAGTTGTTCATTTATGATGATATTGTTTCGTTTGATGATATACTGTTGATTATATGATATGTTGTTTGACATGATCTGACATGATGGTTGATGATGCA
>ML780911.1:186067-202261 GCA_009831015.1 Picea engelmannii
CCTCTCAAGTATCAAAACACTCAACCATGTGTATCCATGAGGGTTTCTCCTTGAGAATTGTTAGGAAGGAGTCATCTAGGAAATTTCCACTAACCAACTACCCTATCTTTGGTTCCGAGAGGTGAGTCCCATGAAGTAGTTGATGTTTGAATTTAAAACAAAGTAGATAGAAAAGGCCCTCTATAGCCAAAACATATAGGGATGACACCTGAGGGAATCCCTATCTAATTTATTAAAATAGTCCCATTTGTTCATATTTTCTTTTATTAATGAAGAAACAAGACAATGAATTAGTAAAGCAGGTTTCCACACTAATTTTGAATCTGAGACTAAGTCCTATGACTTTGAGGTTCATTTTAATAAGGAGAAATTTCCTTAACCAATTAGGGAGATTAAAATCCTTTCTGTAGGATATGGTCAAGACCTATTTAGCAACAAGCACACTCTTCAGAGTGGATAATGCCAAGGTTGGGACCAGAGGTTTGATTGAGACTCCTAGCTCTTTAAATAATGAATATTCCATGACCATTTCATTTCATATTGAAGGAAAGGTAACATGTTTCATGAATATATGAAGAGGTATCTTAGTGTCCATTCTATTAGGCTTCTATCGAGGTGGCTCTTGTATGAGGGAGGACACCTAAAACGTATTTCTACAGGCCTAGAGGTGTTTGGACATCCCTCATCCTTCTCTTTATTCTCTTTTCTTGGTGGGCCCCCAATGATTTAGATGGAAGAGTTTGGAAGAGTTATAGTCTAGGCCTATATATAATATATTATATATTATATATATATATAATATATTATATATTATATATTATATATATAATATATAATATAAAAAACAAAAAATAAAAATGAAAATCAAAACAACATAAAATAAAAAATAAAATAAAACAACATATATAAACAAAACAAAACATATAATTTCAAAACGCAGCCACCATACACTCGCATGTAGAGATGCACACACTCACCACCACAGTCCCACCACTCACACATAGAGATGCACACACTCACCACCATAGTCCCACCACTCGCGCGTAGAGATGCAAGAAACCACCACCATAGTCCCTACACAGATTTGGCACCGCAGTCCCACCACTCGCGCACAGAGATGCAAGAAACCACCACCACAGTCCCACAGATTTGGAGGATGGAAGGGAGAGGAGGACACATTTGGAGCATGGATTTAGAGCATGAAAGGGAGAGGAGGACAGGAGAAGGAGGAGAAGGAGGGAGAGGCACACGAGAGGAGGGCATGCTGGAGGAGGCTAGGGAAAATGGATTTGCAGAAGAGGGAACACAGATTTGTAGAGGAGGAGGGCACGGGGATTTTCACTGGAGGAGGGCACATGGCCGGAGGAAATGGTTTGGCTTCTTTCTCCTATATATTAAGTGTGCATGCTAATTGTTAGATGAAATGCTTGATAGAATGTTTGATGAAATGTTTGATATATTTCTTGATGAAATGCTAAGTCATCCTTTTAAAATGCTCCAATCATACCCTTACCACTAGGCTCATAATTAGTTTCAAAATTGAAGAGCCCTAACCATAATTGTTTACAACTCACACATGACCAGTCCCCTTGATTGTGCCATGAGAAGAGAAAATCCCCATGGGAGTAGTGTAAGTTAATAACGATTGAATATATTCCAAAACAAATATTTGAAGAAAGCGTCGAAGAATTTGGGGATAGGGCAACAAGTAAGAATGAAAAAATAAATATAGCAACTCTTCCCCAATTTCATCGAATGATCACTGAGGTCCTAAACACTTTGATCCTTGAATTTGAATCCCTTTGAAACACTTATGAATATAATAATTATGCCCAGCTGAGAATTTTCCCCTCTACTTTGAAGGAAATATCCCTCAAATGGTTCATAGGTCTAGATATACATAATATCTAGACATTGGAAACTATGAAGAATATTTCTATAGAGAAATAAACTGAATATTGAAAATATGGAGTTTGATCAAGAGATTAACTATTCCAAATGACTTAGAAAGGACAAATCATTAGAGGACTATGTTAAGATATTTCACTTTAGTTAAAAGAGATCTATCAATTGCTCAATTGACAAAAACTTTCCTAAGACAATTATCTTGATAGAAGTAAGAGATAATGATATGGAAGCTTTAAATTTTATCACATTTGTAGATATTTACAAATGCACTTATGATGAGATAATAAATGTTTGAAAAAACTACTCAAGAGTTTCTACTAAAAGGGGTAAAGGAATCAAAGGAATTGTTGAACAAACCTCCATGACCATAGCTAGATTAACAAAAGTAGAAATTAAAAATATGTTGGAGATATGAAGACAAATATTTTAAAATATATGGAAATCCATTTTGATACACTCCAATTCAAGATGAAGAAAGAGGAAAATAAAAATGATTATGGCTATATGTTGCTAAAACAAAGAGGCAACAAGCATCTAGGTGTGGAGGGAGCTCACCATGAATTGAACTTGGGTCATCATCATGGGAACTTCTTCGAATTGCCTCTAGACCATGAATTGATCGTTATGGTCATCATTGTGATGGGTGTGCATGCACAAAAACACACATATTCCCAAAGGAACTTCTACCATTTGTCTTAACCCTTGATCTCTTCTACCATTGGGTGCACATCCACTGAGCACGTATCTTTCAAGCATGCATCCATTGTACACACTTGTTAGGTTCACCCTTGTCTGGTGCTCTTGGGTACCTTGGGTCCAATTGTTCCACACATGGCACTTTAGGTGAAGCACCATTGGACATTGGACAGTTAGTAAACAATTCATGAAGAAGGAAGAGGCACCATCGGGCATAGTCGAAGTTTGAAATAAGGGAGCTTGGTTCCACCTTATAGTGAAGCATTTTGCAAGTGCAGGGAAAGTCTCATATAAAAGGGGGATGCCTTAAAAGTGATGAGGCATAAGGGAAGAACTCATTCACAAGGACTATTGGTTTTTTGTCAAATATATCCCATATAGGTCAAATTATTCACTAGATTCCTTGTTTGAATCTTCTACTAACTCCATTTATCCAGATAGAACTAGAATGTCTTTATTATATAAGAAAACATCCATCATTCCAGATACTATTGTCACTATGGATTCCAATATGAATTCAATCCTAGTGAGTCTTTGTTACAATACGTTCACTGTATTGTTGTCCATCAAAGATTGCATACGAATTTCTCTTGATGTATCACATTTAGATTATCCATCAATTCCAATTCCACCAAGTTCTATACTACAAGGTTTTTCATCCCCTTTACAGGTTGTAAAAACCATGCTCAAGGAATCCATTATGCCAATGTATTCATGTCACTTCCTTATTGTAGGGATGACACATGGATATTCAATCCTAGTGAGTCTTTTTTACAAAACCTTCATTCAATTGTTTTCCATCAAAGGTTGCATAAGAATTTCTCTTGATGTCTCACATATAGATTATCCACCAATTACAATTCCTCCAATTTATCTACTACAAGGTTTATCATCCCCCTTATAGTCTATAAAAACCATGCTCAAAGAAGTCATTTTGCCAATGTCTTCATGCCACATCCTTATTGTAGGGATGACAGGTGGATCCTCAAGCCTAGTAAATCATTGTTACAAAACCTTCATTGATTTTTTTTCCATAAATGGTTGTATAATTAAGAATTTCTCTTGATGTCTCACATATAGATTATCCATCAATTTTAATTCCTCCAAGTTCTCTACTACAAGGTTTCTCATCCCCTTTACAAGTTGTAAAGACCATGCTCAAGGAATTCATTGTACCAAATTATGTCTTCATGCTGCTTCCTTATTGTAAGGATGAAACATGGATATTGGCCTAAAATGATGACCAAAAAATCTAAGTGAGTCACAATCACTTCCTTCACCTTCCTTGGGAATTATTTCCCTCATAGTCATCCATGCGAATAATGGAGAAACTTGCAATTCCACTCCAATCTCTAAGCTTGAATGTGGTTCTGTTGGCCATTCCATCAACCTTTTCCACTTCTAATTTCATTCATTTGAAGGAAGTCCATGTAAACTCAAGTTGCAACCCAATCTCTCTTAAAACATCTTCCTTCATGGAATTGTGGTTCGCCCCAATATCAACCATGGTAACAATTGATCTTCCATTAAATACCACTGGAACATAGAAAATTCTTGTGAAATGTTTCTCTTGGATTATTGTACACTTGTCTTCTAGCACAACACACAATACTTGCAAAAGACCAATCGTGGAGGCTTTGTCCACTTTCTCCATAGTAGACAAATTATACTTCATTGGACAATTATGTACATGATGATCTTTTTCACAAATCCAGTAGGAAATAGGCATACCCTTTTTCTTAGGTGCATCTAGTTGCTTGGCCTTGTCCTCACCAAACTTCCTATATAGCTTCACCTTCCCTTTTTCTTTCTTCTTATTCTTAGAAAACCACTTCTCCCTTAATGAAGCATCCTCACATATACTTGGAACTCCTTTTGCCTCTACCTTGTATTCCAGCAACTTGTCTACTATAGTGATGGTGTTTTGCAAGGGTATACACAATCTAGCATTATAAATCACTCTACACCCAAGGTTTCAAGTCATTCATGAACTGGAACAACCTATCTTCTTCAAACATGTCCTTCATCTCCAACATGAGGCCTAAAAAATCCTTGATTTAATCTTGAATCCTACATATATTCTTAAGAGCCAATAATTGATTTCATGTAATCCAATATTAATTCAATTCCCTAGCCCAAATTGAGCCTTCAAGGCTACTTTCATATCTTACCAATTGTCAATCGTATCTATAGTATGATTGGATTCTATGTCCTCTACTCTATTTCTCCACCAAATATTTCTAATACCTATCAAGATCATTACTGTGACATTCACCTTGGCCTCATGTGAACTTCCATTCATATGTTCCAATTATTATTCAACATCCCAACTTAAGTAACTTAGCATTGTGGGTTCCATGATATGATTCTCGTTCCTTGATCTTTATCCTCATAGGAATGGATGAAATATGCCTATAGGCAATAACTTGTGTCAAGAGATTATTAATGTCTTCCTAGTAATTGAATTGCACAATAGACTTCCACTATTTTAAACCATTCATCAACATCGGTGTTGAAGTTTGTGGTGATCAATTTTACAATATTTTGACACTCTTCTATAGAATTGTTAAATCTATGGTTGATGTCGATCTCTTCTTCTAAGGATTCTTCATTTTCTCCATTCTTGCAAAGAAAATTTTCCATCTTCTACATATCCTTTTCCTAGGTTGCAAGCCTAGTTTTGACCCTTGGAATATTAGGAGCCTATCCACCATCATTGTCTTCATGATGTGAATACAACTCTACATCTAATCTAGCTATTGGAACATCACTCAAATGTTTGGAAACTCATTCCAGAGCTTGTTTCTTTGCTTCAAGTTCATTCCAATATCATGAAGAATGTTATGATATCACATGTCATAGTAGTGACAATGGTGACGAGAACCAAAACTATCTCAAAAAAATATATGATACCACTTTTCCTTCAAAAAGTGGCAAAGAGTATGCCTGAATACCACTAGTCATGAACCTATATTCTGCCGATTTTTTTTCTTTTCAAACTTGAGTTTATCCCAAGTATGTTTTGACACCTAAGCTTGTGCAACACTACTTTTCATTGACCACAAGGGCTTGGACAACCTGTGCCTACTAAAACTAGACTATGCCTCTTCACTTAAGGTTAAATACCATAACTTCACCTTAGGCTACAATATGTCAAATGAAACTAAGTCCTACTCATCCAATTTCATTGAACAACATGCACACATCCAACCATGCCCTTTAAAACATCCTATAAATACTGTAACACTTAGACAATATTTCAATACTTAGCCAACATAAAGAAAATCAAGGAACATCAGCATCCAATGACATAAAGAGTCCACAACACACATATATAGGTGGCACTCAAGGAAGGTGCCTTAACTTTATAATATGAATAATGTTATAGATATACAACAAGGGGTTTGCAACCTCTTCTCACAACTCTATTATAGAGGTAAAATGAGTATAAGGCAATATTTCCTTCTACCTAATACCCGAAAACCATGCATAATATAATCCCTAAAGAAACCACAAGCCTACCTCTTGCATGTTCTATCTTCTTTTTCTTATCACTCAAATGATCCAATTTTTTCTACTATGACAACCTTGAATTTAGAAAAAATTGCATAGCTCCATTACACTCCTTGTGAATGAGTTATTCCCTTATGCCTCATCACTTTTAAGGAATCCCCCTTTTATATGATACTTTTCCTCCACATGCAAAATGCTTCACTATAAGGTGGAACCAAGCTCCCTCATTTCCAACTTCAACTATCCCCAATGGTGCCTCTTCCTTCTTCATGAATTGTTTACTAATTGTCCAATGTCCAATGGTGTTGCACCTAAAGTGCCATGTGTGGAACAATTTGACCCAAGGTACCCAAGAGCACCATACAAGGGTCCACCTAACAAGTGTGTACAATGGATGCATGCTTGAAAGATACGTTCTCAGTGGATGTCCACCCAATGGTAGAATTGCCTCTAGACCATAGTGCGACGAGTGTGCATGCACACACACACATATGACCAAAGGAACTTATACCATTTGTCTCAACCCTTGATCTCTTCTACCATTGGGTGCACATCCATTGGGTGCTTTATCTTGGTCATTAAGCACATGAAGCTTAATCCAGCCAAGCACCATAGTCTATTAAATAGGATAGATGTGGTGGTTTGAGGCCTTGTTAATGGCCAATGAGCCAAAGAAAATATGTTTAGGACCTAAGGCCCTTTTTTTCCTCTCTAGTCATGGTACAGACCTTGAGACCTATTCTTATTATGAAAATGTACCAATGGTTCCAAATGCCACTATATTGCAACCTATGCAACTATTTTGCAACTATATTCTCAAATATTGGTGAGTGGTCAAATGAAACTATATGAAACTATATTGCAACTTATACAACTATATGCAACTTATGCAACTTATGAAACTATATTTCAACTATATGCAACTATATGAAACTATATTGCAACAATTTTGTGTGCAACCATATGCAACTATATGAAACTATGCAACATGCAACTTATGAAACTTAAGCAACTTTATGGAACTTATGCAACTTTACGCAACTTTATGCAACTTTACATAACTTATGAAACAATACAACTTATGCAACTATGCAACTATACACAATTATATGCAACTTATACAACTATGCAACTATACACAACTATATGCAACTATGAAACTATATGCAACTATATGACGGATAGGTGTGGCAATTTCAACTTTATGCAACTAAATGCAGCTATATGCAAATGTGTTGGTACTATATTGCAACTTATGCAACTTATTCAACTATATTGCAACTATATGCAACTTATGCAACTATATTGCAACTATATGCAACTATATTGCAACAATTTCGTATGCAACTATATGCAACTATGAAACATGCAACTTATGCAACTTTATGCAACTTTATTGCAACTTATGCAACTATATTGAAACTTATGCAACTATATGCAACTATATGCAACTTATGCAACTATATGCAACTAGGTGTGGCAATTTCAACTTTATGCAACTATATGATGGATAGGTGTGGCAATTTCAACTTTATGCAACTATATGAAAGATTGTCTATTAAATAGGATAGATGTGGTGGTTTGAGGCCTTGTAAATGTCCAATGAGCCAAAGAAAATATGTTTAGGACCTAAGGCCCTTTTATGAAAACGTACCAATGGTTCCAAGTGCAACTATACTGCAACTTATGCAACTATTTTGCAACTATATTCTCAAATATTGGTGAGTGGTCAAATGCAACTATATGCAACTATATTTCAACTATATGCAACTATATGCAACTTATGCAACTATGTTGCAACTATATGCAACTATATTGCAACAATTTCGTATGCAACTATATGCAACTTGTGCAACTATATTGCAACTATATGCAACTATATTGCAACAATTTCGTATGAAACTATATGCAACTATGCAACTATATGCAACATGCAACTTATGCAACTTAAGCAACTTTATGGAACTTATGCAAATTTACACAACTTTATGCAACTTTACACAACTTATGCAGCAATGAAACTTATGCAACTATATGCAACTTATGCAACTATGCAACTATATGCAACTATATGATGGATAGGTGTGGCAATTTCAACTTTATGAAACTAAATGAAACTATATGCAACTGTGTTGGTACTATATTGCAACTTATGCAACTATATGCAACTTATGCAACTATGCAACTATATGCAACTATATGACAGATAGGTGTGACAATTTCAACTTTATGCAACTAAATGAAACTATATGCAACTGTGTTGGTACTATATTGCAACTTATGCAACTATATGCAACTTATGCAACTATATTGCAACTTATGCAACTATATGCAACTATATTGCAACAATTTCGTATGTAACTATATGCAAATATGTAACTATATGCAACTATGCAACTTAAGCAACTTTATGGAACGTATGCAACTTTACGCAACTTTATTGCAACTTATGCAACTATATTGCAACCTATGAAACTATATGCAACTTATGCAACTATATTGTAACTTATGCAACTTATGCAACTATATTACAACTATATGCAACTAGGTGTGGCAATTTCAACTTTATGGAACTATATGATGGATAGGTGTGGCAATTTCAACTTTATGAAACTATATGCAACTATGTTGGTACCAAAAACGTATATTGGCACGATAACGTATTTTCTTGTTTTAACGAGTGTAGGTACCACCAAATAGGTATCTGTCGGATCTATCTTCCTCGAGTGATGATCAAGATATAGTAAGAGAGGTTGAAAGTGAGACGTGTTGTACTAGATCTACCGGTTCTAGATCAACTAGGTTGGAAAAGGTAAGGAAAATATTTTGTACCCGTGTTGAGCTCTAAAGATGTCTAAAAATAACCTTAGTTTAGCATTAATTCGTCAACCCAAGGATTCATCTTTTATCTCAAAGAATATCGGCAAAGTCTATGCAGATAGATTATAGAGGCTAAAATCGTGTAGCGAAAGTAGATCTGAGTTTGTCAACAATCAAGTTCCTCAAACATTCATTAAAGATTCTAGGGATTGAAATCTAAAGCTATGCAAAAGAAAAGGAATTAGATAATCTATTGAATTCATTCTAAGAGAAGTAATTGAATCTAGATAAAGACTTGCAGGAATTGCTATCATTATGAATCAAAATTGTTGAAAAGAAAAGGGTGAATTACTCTATCTATGGAAAGGAACAGAGACTGTAATCTAACTAAAAATAAACGACAATCAGATTTCTATTGAAAGGAACAACAACTATATTCTAGTGGAAAGGAACAACAAATGTAAACTAATGAAAGGAACAACAAATGTAAACTTATGAAAGGAACAACAAATGTGAACTTATGAGGAACCTTCATGCATCGAATCTCGGTAATGGGAATTGGAACAACAATCATTCAATACTTCAGGGAATATCTATTTCTTGCAACTGACATAAAATCATCGACACACTTATGGGTTTGTTAACTACTAGTACTATAAAAGAGAATTGAATCACAAGACATAATTTAAGCTGATACAATTACAGATCGAACAGTAGCTCCTTCAGACTAGGCCCTCAGTCCTTAGAAGCATTGTTATTAAAAAATCAGTATATAAGAATGGAAAAACTGCTTGAGGCTTCTATTAATTTCATAGTTGGTACACCATTTCTACAACAAACTACTAATGCATAGCAATTCTATATTCTCTGTTCTTGAGTGCTAAATCTCTCCTTTCTTCAAGATCTATTTACCCCTTATATGTTACAATAATCTGGGTAAATTAAGCTATCCTGAGGATCAAGAGATCCTCAGGATTGCTTTACTATTACAATGAGTAGCTCAATTATCTTTAAAACTGCTTTGCGCCATAAAGTCTTCAACCTCCAATAGCTTGTGCATCTTCAAGATTCCCCTTTCTATCTTGGGTTCGACAATATTCAACCAATCCTGCAATAAAACCAGACAATTCCAATCATATTTAGAATCTATGTAATCTAATCTCCAACAATCAATGCTAAAGGGTATATTATTCATTTTCTATTCTATTTACTTCTAAATAACCGAAAAGACAATCAAAATGATATCATGAAATGTGGGAAAAAGGAAGATATTTATACCTTTTTCATAACCTAACATACCCCCCAACTTACCTTCCTCCATGTCCTCATGCAAGATGAGACTTTACATGTAAAGCAGTAATGTTGTAAGATGCAAAGGTTGGTTCACCAGGCCTTCTAAACCCATTGTTTCTTTTGAGTTCTCCAAAATAAGCATCCTCCCTTTTCTTGTTAATTTGATAATCTTTTTGGTAACTTTATGGAGGGAACCAGATGATAGGAGGATTATATCTGCACCCAATCAAAGAAGGTCCTTCCTCTTGGAGTAATCTAGAATACCTTTCTATTATGAAGGTAGCTGTAAAGAAATTTCTATATCCAAAGGGCTCCCTACTCTTTACTTCACTGGAGGAGGCATACCATCTCCATTTAGAAGCAGCAAGAGCTTCCTCCTTAAGCTCCCTAAAGCGAGTGATACCTGAACGTATGACCTGGAGATGGATGGGAGCCAAGCAGTCTACAACCCCTTTCCTTTTCATAAAAAATTTATGTCGCATAATGGCTGGAAAGGACTTTGGAGGCTCCCCCCTAACCTAGAGATCCATCCCAGCTTCCCTGTTTAGGAAGGTTTTATGAGATTTACCCCATCTGAATTGATTCTGAGTGAATGAAAAAAATTCCTGAAACCGTATATCACCTATGAATGGGCTAGGGTTATCTTCCCTGTTGTCTTCCAGAATGAAATTATGAAAATATAATTCACACAAAAAGTATCGTACCTTTTCATCTTTCTCTTTGAAACATGAAATAAACTAAGGTACAGTGGCAAAAGAAATAGGTTTTCCCACTCTTATGGCCTTCACTCTCAATAAAAAATATTGTTCCAATAAGAACAATGTGTAATTGGTGGCAGGGGATCTGCAATTAATAACATCAGAGTAGACATCACAAATTTCCTTGATTTGCTCCAAAGCTTTTTCCAATTGGTTTTGCACCTTTTTGATCTTCTCTTGGGCTATGGTGAGCACAGCATAGGTCTCACCCTCTTTTGTTGTCATGTCCTTCAATTCTTTGACAATCCTTTGATATTCAGTTCTAGTTACCATTCCATGTTGGTGTTGGACCAATGTTTGCTGGGCTTGTGTAAGTTCAGATTTTAGTCTATCAATGGTGACACTCTGTGCTTGAGATTGAGATTCTTGGTATTCTTTCATAGTGCTCATCTCTTCCCTGGATTGAGTTAATGCTTGATGGACTTGTGTAAGTTCTGCTTCCAACCTGTCCACAATAATACTTTGTTTCTGGGACTGGAGTGCTTGGTGTTTTGCCATAGTCAACAACTCACTTCTGTTTTGAATTAGGGCTTTTTGAGACTGCATCAATTCCTCCTCTAATCTCTTGATGGTAGAATTCTACTCAAGGAGTTGAGATCTTTGCACCTCAGCATTAATTTCTTCTGTAGCTATCATATTTTCCTATGTCTCTAAAGGAGGTTCTTCCTCATTCTGGGCTATTGTTTCTTCCACTACTATTTCCTCAGGGTCTGTCTGTATCCGTACAGAATTTGTACTGACTGCTTCTTTAGGAAGAGGGTTTCTTCCTTGTACTTTGGCCCTTTTGTTCTTCTTTCTTTTGTGGGATTTATCTACCTATTCTAATTGTTTCCTAAATTCCTTAATAGTTTCCTTGAGTTTAACTACCTTCTTTTTTAATACTTCAACCTTCTTAGCCTTTTTCTTCAATAGTTTATTTTCTTTTTTTAACTTTCTGATTTTCTTATGGCTTTTGGCTAATTTCTATTTATGGGAGGTCTCAAGGCCTTCTTCATTCTGTTCAGTAGATGGATATTCCTCTGTTCCTTCCAATTTTTCTGTATGTCCAAGAGGTCTTCTTGTTTCAAAATGGGGTTCTTCCTGTGCTCTGTCCTCACGAAAAGACATTTCAATATTAGGAAAATATTTAATTGGATTTGAAGAGGAGGGTTGTTCTGAGTGTATTTCTGGATTATTTGTTCCCCTGTCAAGTGAGGTTCCCAAGATTCCCAAAACCTGGGCTATTTCTACCTCATAGCTCTTCATAAATTGTTCTATCGGATGTGACAATGTCGGTTGGGTGTCTTCCTGATCATTCCTCTGTGAGTTTTGTTCTTCCTGCCTAATTCCTTGAGCATTCTCACATGGAGACTATTCTGTAGAGTTCTGAAGGTCTTTGGGATGTTTTGTTGTATCTTGAATTGCTTTAGTTGTTTCCTGAATTCATTTTCTTCTTCTCCTTATCTGAATGATGGTTGTAAGGGTAGTTGTTGCTCTCTTACTCTTTTTTGGTAATGCCTGTGTTTGTATGGTATGGGTCTCTATGATTTGGGTAGGATTTACCTCAGCTTCAGTTTGAGGAGATGGGATTTCCCTTTGGGTAGTGGTCTCCTCTACTTGTCTATTCCCTGTGGTGGTTCTTCATGGCATAATTCAGGTTGCTCTAGTTGTGGAGGTCTATTGGCCTCAATTAGGTTATCCCAGGTCAATTGAGTTTGACTCAGTGCCTTAATTTTTATCAACTTAACTAATCTATCGTGGTTGATAATAGTAACAGGGTCCTTGTATTTTTGTGTTCTTAGAGCAACCTCATGTAATATGGCATTCAGAAATAAAGGTAGATTAAGTACTAACCGTTGTTTTAAAGTTGCCAGCAATTTGAGGTGGCGAGGTCAAATTATTTCATATCGTCCATCACAAGTGATGTACCGTTGAATTACCCCTGCAAGTTCCTTCCATGGTTCTCTGAGGGTACTGGGGTTGAATCCTTTTCCTTTCTTATCCAATTCTTCCCCAGGGCCTGTGAAGGTTTCCACATCTTCCTTCAATGTTGTGTATCGTCCTGTCCATTGAATGCTTGTATTACGGAGGCCTGTGACCTTTGCTATGATTTATGGGGTGACTGAGATTTGTATGCCCCGCACCATAGTGTTTTCCCCCTACAGATTCTAAAAGAACTCAAGCGTGACATTCGTGTCATATCCTTGTAGCCGGTTGAAGTAGTCTGTCAACCCCATCTGGTGCAGGATGTCTCTCGCTTGATTTGTAAGCTTTATCAAAGTAGGTTCCCTGCGCACACCTCTGCCACCCATTTTGTGACAAAATATGGATGACTATTGTTCCTGTTAGCAGAGGTGGTTAAACCAACTTTGGAGGAAAAAATACCAAGAATAGAAACTATCAGAGATAGCAAGTGTATCTAAATGAAGGTATTATTACAATCATTACTATCTGAATCGAGAAGTGTGTCGAGCGTCCACCCCCCTTATTAATAGAAAGGTCAACCTCGACCGTTAGCATAGGGAAGAGTAATGATTGTAGGTATTGGCGGCGAAAAGTAATGATTGTAGGGTGGCCGCCAATGGGGATTAATGATTTATGTTTGAACAACATATTTAACGGTAATCATTAAATGTTAATCCGCATGTGTGTAGTGGAAAATACCGATACCTAAAATAATGCATTAAGGATACATGTTCTGAAAAAATTAAATCGTGTTCAATTAAATAATATCCCACATATCATAATGTTGTTACGTTTCCGTGTTATTGAATACAACCGAAATGATAACCTTGTGATTGACTGAAGGAAATCTAGAGAGACATAGAAACTTGGTGTGTTAAGGTAACTTAAATACCACAGGCAGAGTCACTATTGCCAGCAGGCGTCCATAGCCTTGATATGGTTGCCTTTTAACCTAAAGATTAGCCTGTATCCTTGATACATGTTTGAATCATATTTTCCAAAAAGACCATTATCCTGGTTTGGTAGCCATAATGATAATGCCACTCACTAGATTGTAACTTAAGTGAACAAGTCGGCTCATGATGAGACCTCTTTTCCTTTGACAAAAAGATAATGTCAAAGACCATTGCCTTGGTGTGGTGGCCATAGTGGGAATGTCACTTAGGTTATTATCCTATGATCATGGTAGGCTAGCTAATGATGAGACCCCCTATTCTTTGTGGAAAAGAGAAGAAAAGAAAAAGAAAAAATATTGTTGATAGATGTATAAAAATTTATTTATTTATTTTTATTTTGGGATTTTATTTTTTTTTTAACTTAAGTGAACAAGTTGGCTCGTGATGAGACCTATTGTTCTTTGAAATAAAGAGAATGTCAAAGGCCATTGCCTTGGTGTGGTAGCCATAGTGGGAATGTCACTTAGGTTATTATCCTATGATCGCGGTAGGTTGGCTCGTGATGAGACCCCCTATTCTTTGTGGAAAAAGAAATAAATTCTATTGATTTATTATATTATTGTATGAAGGGAGGATAATATACTCCTTAAGAGTAAGAGATGGCATAAAGAAGCATAAGGATACCAAGTAAAAGTGTGTCTCGGATTCCTTATTAGTTATAAACACGAGGTATCATTTAAGTGTAATATATAAGGGAAAAGAAACGAATTATGGTGGTTACATATTATGAACAAGGTTTAAGATATTTTGAAGGAAGTGATCCAAAAAGAAATTTGATAAGGTATGGGAGATAGTCCACAAAATAATGATGGATCATTAGAAATAATGCTGATGAAAAAATATTTTGGTGAAAGTTTTACCCCAAAAGAAAGGTTTAGTGTTTTATCAGCAAGGAAGGAATGACAAAATGAACAATAGGTATATATAAAAAAGGAATAGAAATTGTTTCATTCAGAGGAACAACAGGCACGCAAAAGGAACAACAATTGTTTCGTTCAAAGGAACAATAGGCGCGCAAAAGGAAAAACAATTGTTCCATTCAAAGGAACAAAAGGCTCACAAAAGGAGCAACAATTGTTTCGATCAAAGGAACAGAAGGCACACAAAAGGAACATAAATTGTTTCATTGAAAGGAACAACAGGCACGCAAAAGGAACAACAGTCTTTCCATTCAAACCATCTGAATTTGTAGAAACCTGGTATGTATTTTTCTTGAATTCAAGGTTGACTCCTTATCAACTAAGTTCATTTATGAGTTGGTTTATTTCAAAATTAAGTAATGGATGGTTTGTTAATGTTATAAATTTCATTATAGTTTCCCAATTGCCACTGCTAAATCATGACATATTCATTTCTCAGTAGATTTCAATATTTATGGAGTTGGGGTGGCTGGATTACCTTCCCAACCAGTCAAAATTTGAATGGTAGGGTCCTTACTTACCTCCTGGTAGAAAGATTCTTTTGACGACGACCAATGATAGAGTCATAGATGGTGTCCATTTACCTGAAATGGAGATCCGAACCTGTCAATGGTGCTTAATGTAATTGTGCCATTATCATGGAATTCACTGATTTCATATGGTCCTAGCCATCGTGTCTGTAATTTTCCTGAAAAATCCTGAAATCTAGAATCATAGAGGAGCACCCAGTCTCCTTTTTTAAATAGTTTTTTCTTTATATGCTTATCATGCCAGGTCGATCTCTTTTGTTGAATAATGGCTGTGTGCTCTATAGCAGACAGGTGTGCTTCATCTAATTCATTGAGTTGATGAAGGCATTGTTTATGTTCTTTTGTAATATCCAGTCCGATTTCCAGGGCTATCCTTAGAGTCTTGATTTCAAACTCGATTGGGAATATGGGTTCTTTTCCATAGAATACATGGTAAGGAGAGTAGCTAGAGGTATTATGCCATGTTGTGTGGTAAGCCCATAAGGCATTTGGGAGCTTAGAAGCCCAATTTTGTCTGTTTGTTGAGAGAGTCTCTCTCAGGATTGCCTCCAGGACTTTGTTGGTGCTTTCCACTTTCCCATTTGCTTGTGGATGATACAGAGAAGTAATTATGTGTTTGATATGATAATTATCCAGGGTGGTGGTGATTCTATGAGCTATAAATTGTGACCCCCCATCAGTAATTACGTCTCTTGGTAGTCCTGTTGACGGGTGAAACTGACCGTCCGTCAACTGGGAGAGTGGAACCGGTCCGGGGTTGTCTAAATAACCCAAGCCGTTTGGAATGGACCACCCTGACAAGTTTAACGGCTCCGTTGGCCGCTCTAAGGTCTCCTAAGGAAGCCAAAGAGAAAAG
>ML780911.1:214863-226868 GCA_009831015.1 Picea engelmannii
CCAATGTAACCACCGATGTCCATAGCTTACCCAATGTATTGATATATGTAACCAGCATACCAATAGTTACAATAGTAGCCATAGGCATTAAAAGATATGCATGAATATCCATGTATCTTATGAACCAAAGTTTGAGTAGGCCCCATAAGAAGCCAATCAAAATTAATGCATTGCAAATTCAGTGAAATCCATTCACACAATCGATCTAAGAATGTCAAATGAGTATACCAATGTGTGCGAGTGTTATACCATATCGTTCAAACACCGTCATGCAGTTCAAAACCTACAATCATGTTCTCGCCAATGCATTAATCAAACGTTTAACTAAGGTGTCAAATGGATATTACATACAATTGATATGCCAAGAGCTATGATAAGTATCAACAATAAGGATCACAAAAGACAAATCATGACCTTGACGCAATTCAATGTATCAATGTTTTAGGCAAGTCATAAGATGCGAATCCGAAGGCTAAATGTCTTCAATAAAACCGAGTTATATAATCCATCGAAGTATGAAAACCAAACAAAGGATATTGCCGATCATGTAAAAATCAACAAAAGGATAAGCGCAATATGCATAATGACACAAAGGTATTGGCAGTTCAGGTAGTGATCGAAATGTGACCTCGAAAGGAGAAATTTTCATGCTTACAATTGTGAAGACTTAGCAAAGACAAGCGTGCGAAAAGGCGCAAAGAATAAAGGCATCGTTCATTTGAAATTTGCGACGAAAAATCAATGTTTGTGAAACATTGGTGTAGGCAGCTTATGAGACAATGAAAAATGTGAATTGGCTGCCAACAAGTCCATAGCGTACAAATAATTTGAAAAGAAATTTGATGACTACTTCTTTTGTTGCATTTGGCAAGGATTATGCCTCTACCCATTTAGTCAAGTAGTCTATTGTGACTAGAATATAGGCCTTCTAATTTGACTTTGGTTTGAAGGGGCCAATGAAGTCTAGTGCCCATCTCTCAAATGATTCTACAACTATTTGTGCTTTCAAAGGCATTTCATCATCCTGACCTGGTTTTCCCATCCGTTGACAACTATCGCAGGTTTGGAAATATTTCTTCACATCTTTGAATATTGAGGGCCAATAATAGACCATCTGCAGAATTTTGTGTCCATTCCTATGGTATGAAAAGTGCCCACCACAGGGCTCATCATGTCCAACTTTTAATATGTCATAGATTTCGTCATCTCGTACGCATCTACGGATCTGGAGATCATCTCCTGTATGGAAGAGATATTCGTTGATCTAGGCGAATCGTGCGCTACACTGGATGATCGTCTTTCTTTCTTTCGATGAAAGATGTGCCAGTAATATTCCTGCTGCCAGGTAATTTTCCATGTCAGCATACCAAGGTGGCTTTGTAGTAATGATAAACATATGCCCATATGGAAATCGGTCTTCGACTGTTAAGGAGTCATCTATTTTGGGTATGCGGGATAGGAATTATGTGACAAGGTTTTCTCTCCCGCGTTGATATTTGATGTTGATATCAAATTCTTGCAATAATAACAACCATTGAATGACCCGTCCATTAGTAATTGGTTTATTAGCCAAATATCTGATAGCAGAATGATCAGTATAAAGAATGCCCGAATAGCCTGTTATATAATAATGAAATTTATTGATGGCATGTATAACAGCTAAAAACTCTTTCTTTGTTACTGTATAATCAAGTTTAGTTGGATTACGATTCTTGCTAATAAAATAAATTGTGTAAGGTTTCTTCTCCTCCTCCTATCCAAGGACAGTGCCTATGGAAATATCTGATGCATCGGTGGAGATGTGGAATGGTATTTTCCAATTTGGTCTCCTCAACACTGGTGTTGTTGAAATCAACTTTTTGAGTCTTGTAAATGCCACATCACACTTGTCAGACCACTGAAATTGTGCATTACTAGTCAAAGCATGTAAAGGTGAAGCGGTTTTTGCAAAATTTTCCATAAACCTACGATAGTATCCTGAAGCGCCAAGGAAACTACGTACCTCAGTTTGTGTGTGTGGTGTGGGTAGATTAAGGATTACCTCTATCTTTGTTGGGTCTACCCTAATTCCATATGCAAAGATATAATTCCCTAGTACCACACCTTCTGTCATCATCATGTGACACTTTTCGTGGCTTAAACATAACCTGGTCGTGATACATCGTTCTAGTATTTTCTCCAGGTTATTCAGTGCTTGATCGAAGTCATCACCATAAGGAGTGAAATCATACATATAGACTTCAAGTCCTTCCCTGATCAGATCGTTGAATATGCTCAAGATGGTTGTTTGAAAGGTGGTTGGAGCATTACAAAGTCCAAATGGTAATACTCTATATGCAAAAGTGCCCCAAAGATATGTGAATGTGGTTTTATCATGATCTTCTAGGGTGATTTGAATCTGATTGTACCCACTAAAACTATCTAGGAAAGAAAATAATTTCTTTCCTACCAAAGTATCCAGGACCTGGTCAATGAAAGGAAAAAGGAAGTGGTCTTTTTGAGTGGCTTTTTAAAGTTCCCTGTAGTCAACACAGATGCGCCATTTCCCATTTTTCTTTGGGACGATCACTAGTGGGGAAACCCATCGACTATCTGAGATGGGATATATAAAATTTATGTCCAATAGTTTTTGTAATTCTTCTTTAAAGATATCCCTGAGGTGAGGATTTAATTCTCTCTATGGCTGGAGGATAGGTCGGGTTTCTTTTTCAACATAAATGTGGTGTGTACAGAGTTGTGGATCAATACCTTTCATATCATAATATTCCGATGCAAAATCTTGCTGGTATTTGGAGAGGACATGAATTAACTTTTGTTGTTGTTGTTCATTTAAATCGACATTGATGTTTAGAGGCCTCCCGGGTGCGATCTCGACAGTTTTTTTGTTATGAATGACCGTAGTTGGAATTTGTTGTTCCATTAAATATTCCATCAGGTCCCCCTATGCTTCACAGTCTAGAACAACTTGAAGCATCTGGCAGGCCGGGTTGCTCATGGTGGTTGGATTATTGATAAACCCACTGATTACATCATCCTCTATCTGATTTTTAAGTTTGAAGGATTCTTCCTGCGTAAGAGGGGATTGTAAATCCCTCTCTGGGTATTGTGGTGGTGGCAAGTGTGGATATACGAAAGTTGGACTAGGTTTAGAAGGAGGATATAAAATGAGGTTCTTCGTGATACCCCCTCTAGTGATTGTCATATTTCCTATTCGACATCCTATGTACAGATCTGTTGTTGCAAGCCATGGCTTGCCTAGTATCAATCGATGCCCTTCAAGTCCACTTTTTGGATTGATGATGAGGAAGTCCGCCGGATATTCCCAAGAGTCGACGGAGATGGCTATATCATGTAATGTGCCAACTGGTCGAACTACCGATCAGTCTGCCAACTGCAGCATTATTGTTGTGGGTTCAAAGGAGTTAAAACCTAGGGTATTGCAAGTTTCCATAGTCAAGATGTTGATGGCTGCTCCCAAATCAACTAGTGCATTGGGAAAAGAGCAGCCCTAGATCTGAACTGTTACTATGGGATTCCCTAGATCTACATATTTAACTAGTTCTTGTCTACCTAAAATTAGATTAGATAAGGATCCTACCACACAGACTATTGATGATGGATTTTTAATTTTTCTGATGGGTTTTCTCCCACATAGCTCTTTGATTGTTTTTGCGTAGATGGGGATGTCCTGAAGAGATTGCAGGAGTGGAATCTTGATATATAAATTCTTGAGTTCCCCTACAAGGCCGAAGTTGGGATATACAATCGGTTTTTCTATCATCAATCTTTCAGGGAATGGATGAGAGGGTGTTGTACCCTGATCAGGATCTTGTGATTCGACTGTGTCCCCCCCGCTTGATTTCTTCTATTATTTCCACAGTTGGAGATGTTATTGTTGGTTGTTTCTCCTACCCTTTAAAATCATCATTTTCTTCAGGGGGGATTATTCATCCTGACCTTAATTGTAGTTCGCTACACCCTACCGAGATTATCTCTCCTTCTCCATTTTCCATAATCTAGACGAGCTGAGCCAGTCTGTTATTTGGATTTGGATGAGGTTGGGATGGTAGTTGAAGGTGCAATTGGGATTGTGGATTTTGGGACAATTGAAGTGGGGCTTGTAATGTAGGCTGAGTTTGAGGGGTCATCCCCATGGGTTGATTGTTTATCCCCATGGGGCACTGCCAATTTTGATACCAATTTGGGTTTTGGGCAGTCATATTAGGCCATTGTGAAGGGTAAATGTTGTTTTTGGATTTTTTCCAGGATGAGGTGGGATATTGTGAGTTAGGCCAGGTAGAAGTTGTAGTTGGCTGATTCTGCCAAGCAGGGATTGTAGTGGGTTGGTTTTTCCAAGGGGGATTTGCAGGTGGATATTGTTGGGGTTGCCATTTTTTATTAGTAAACAACTGACCCTGCCATGTGATACTAGGAGCTTACTAGTTATACTGCCTAAAGAAGGAAGAGAAAGTGTACTGCAATGTATTTGGGGGGCGATTATTCCATTGACGATGCTGAGCCATTGAATATAATGGTTATGTTTCTTCTTATGCTTCCCTAAAGACAACTTTCATTCCAGGAAGCGATGGGAATTGTTCTGTTTCGTGATCCTTGGTGCAGATAGTGCAAACTCGGACCACATCCAAAGGGAAATTCCTTGGGCCATGTTTCCTTCTGCACCTATGGAAAAATAAGGCTAACATTTGTTCTACTTCTACTTTTTTTTGTTTGGCTGGCAACACATCCAATTGTGTAGTCAGAGTGCTCAGAATGTCTATTTTAAAGTTTTCTAAGAGATTACCAACTTCATCTAAAGTAACACCCCCACTAGTAATATTGTTATTTCTTGTGAAGGGCGTACGTATCCCTGATCTGGTCCATGAATTTCCTCTGGAGCACCTGATGCACAATAGGACAATGTCATCATAAGTTTCTTGATAAATATCACCTTTCCCCATTAAATTCGATGTTTCTACCCATTCATATTTCATACCTTTAATCAAAGTTTCCTTAAGTACTTCCCCTGGTAGCATGCCATAGGGTGATCTTTGTAAATTATATTGAAATATCTCTACATATTCTTCTAATGTTTCATTTTATTTTGCAGTCATTTGAAAGATTTCATCTTTTAAGTCTCCAATTCTATAATAATCCTGATATTTTGTCAAGAAGTATTGTTTCATTTCATCCCATGAGTTTATAGTTCCTCTTCATAATCCCATGAACCAGCGTAGAGCTGCTCCTTTCAAAGTGGAGGGGAACAATTTTAATTTTTGGGGTTTAGAGTTGTAATCATATCCTCTACATAGGACATAAAATTCAAATAAGAATGCATCCAGATCTTCTGAGATTAATCCATGAAAGGTTGGCAGGTTTTGTAGGGGAATAGCCTTCATGGGGGCATTGGCAATTGGATCCACTATCATATATTCCAAAGTGGAAGTCTAGGGGCATGGTGGATTTGGTTGTGCCATTTGATCGAAAATGTGCCAGAAATATTTAGGGATTTCTTGATCCAGATATTTTATTTGAATTGATTGGTTATCTGATCTTCTAGGGGATCTGATTGCACTCCCTCTGTCTAGAATTTCAAGTATGCCTTCTTCTTTTGCAGGAGATTCAGGATTGGGTGGTGGGTCTGTCTTAGTTATCCCACTAGTTTCTCCTTCTCCTTCCTCCAGGTTACAAGAGTTTCCCTCTCTTAAAGGGTTGAGAGGTAGAATATCTGTGATCTGAAAACTTAGCTTAGTCCCTTCAGTTTTTCTATGAATCTCCGTGTGGGCTGTAGTTTGTGAAGCTTTCGCCTGAGGGATTCAGGTGGATCCTTTTCTAGGTCCAACCGAGGGTTGAGATTCTTCTTTTCAGATGATGTCGTCTATGAAAGTGCTTCTTCCATGGAGCATCGAGCCCTAGGGTTTGGTAATTTTTGGTAGAGGTTTTGGTTCTTCAAGATCTTTCTTCTTAGTCATACACACTTCACACAACAAAAAGGAAAAAAATCAAAAAAGGAAAAAAAGAAAAAAAGAAAAAAAAACACCTATGTAACCTCTTAATGCGTCAGTTGGAGGTAGGCACTGGTATACGCAACTTACTTATTACCTACGTAGGTTCTTACCTTCCATATTCAATACATCATCCTCTAGAGGCACAATCTATGATACCTTTGACATTCTTCCCCAACAATGACGCCAAAATGTTGATCTCTAAAGATGTCTAAAAACAACCTTAGTTTAACATTAATTCATCAACCCGAGGATTCATCTTTTATCTCAAAGAATATCGGCAAAGTCTATGCAGATATATTATAGAGGATGAAATCGTGTAGTGAAAGTAGATATAAGTTTTTCAACAATCAAGTTCCTCAAACATTCATTAAAGATTCTAGGGATTGAAATCTAAACCTATGCAAAAGGAAAGGAACTAGATAATCTATTGAATTCATTCCAAGAGAAGTAATTAAATCTAGATAAAGACTTGCAGGAATTGCTATCATTATGAATCATAATTGCTGAAAAGAAAAAGGCGAATTACTCTATCTATGGAAAGGAATAGAGACTGTAATCTAACTGAAAAGAAACGACAATCAAATTTCTATTGAAAGGAAAAACAGTTATATTCTAGTGGAAAGGAACAACAAATGTAAACTAATGAAAGGAGAAACAAATGTAAACTTATGAAAGGAACAAAAAATGTAAACATATGAAAGGAACAACAAATGTGAACTTATGAGGAACCTTCACACATTGAATCTCAGTAATGGGAATTGGAACAACAATCATTCAATACTTCAGGGAATATCTATTTCTTGCAACTGACATAAAATCATCAACATACTTATGCGTTTGTTAACTACTATAAAAGAGAATTGAATCACAAGACATAATTTGAGCTGATACAATTATAGATCAAACAATAGCTCCTTCAGACTGGGCCCTCGGTCCTTAGAAGCATTGTTATTAAAAACTCAGTATATAAGAATGTAAAAACTACCCGAGGCTTCTATTAATTTCATAGTTGGTACAACATTTCTACAACAAAATTCTAATGCATAGAAATTCTATATTCTTTGTTCTTGAGTGATAAATCTCTCCTTTATTGAAGATCTATTTACCCCTTATATGTTACAATAATCTGGGTAAATTAAGCTATCCTAAGGATCGAGAGATCCTCAAGATTTTTTTACTATTACAATGAGTAACTCAATTATGTTTAAAACTTCTTTGCGCCATAAAGTCTTCAACCTCCAATAGCTTGTGCATCTTCAAGATTCCCCTTGCTATCTTGGGTTCAACAATATTTAACCAATCCCACAATAAAACTAGACAATTCCAATCATATTTAGAATCTATGTAATCTAATCTCTAACAATCAACGCTAAAGGTTATATTATTCATTTTTTATTCTATTTGCTTCTAAATAACCGAAAAGACAATCAAAATGATATCATGAAATGTGGGAAAAGGGAAGATATTTATACCTTTTTCATAACCTAACAACCCGCATGCAATTTTTTATTTCCAACGGAGGGTCATGTAATTATGATGCTGAGAGCATAGATGACATTGAGTCACCCTTAAGGTATTAACATCTAGTGCAATGATGGGCACCTAAGGAGCTACCTGAAGTGGACATAGATTTCTTCATCACTGGGAGGATGTATTGCATTGCTCCTTCGTCCTTACATGGATTGGGGTTATTTTCCATGGATGGCATAAAGGTCGGCTATGGCACTATAACTGAATTGATGGAGTATGTTGGACAATTATACAAATACAATCACTGGTTGATGTTGGTTCGATATACGCAAAGTATGCGGAGATACAGAGTTGCCGCAAATTATATACAACTACTAGATAACAATCAAAATAAAGGGGCAACTATGTATATTGATGGAAGGCGAAAATCTACTAGAAACATTGCGGGATTTATAAATGGTACACGACCAATGGCAACAACTAAGAAACCAAATTGCATATTTGAGGCACGCGAAGGAAATTGTATATTTGTATGTGCAGCAAAAGCAATAGCTCCAGGTGAAGAGTTGTTGATCGATTAAAACTTAAATCGAATAGATGGGGAGGGTGACCTAGGAAAGGCACCCACTTCGCCTCAGTAGGTAAATGTTAAATACACTAAAAACTTATAACAACAACAACTAAATTTCAGAAATTTCATTATTTTTTTTTCTGTTATTACTGCAATATTTCATTTTCTTAATGTTACAGGTGAATTTCATAACTTTTATTGATTGATTTATTGTGCCAACATCTATCCAGGGTGACCATGGAAAGGCACCCACTGTGCCTCAGCAAGTAAATGTAAAATACAGTAACAACTTATGACTACAACAACTAAATTTCTGAAATTTCATTATTTTTTTTTTTATATTACTCCAATATTTAATTTTTTAAATGTTACAAGTGAATTTCATAACTTTTGTTGATTGATTTATTGTGTCAACTTATTTCCAAGGTGACCGTGTCCAAGTTTCACCTGCTACATCTCTCTAGGGTGACAATGGAAAGGTACCCGCAGTGCCTCACTAGGTAAATGTTAAATACATTAACAACTTATGACTACAACAACTAAATTTATGAAATTTCTTTATTTGTTTTCTGATATTACTCCAATATTTCATTTTTTAAATGTTACAGGTGAATTTCATAACTTTTGTTAATTGATTTATTGTGTCAACTTTTGTCCAGGGTGACCTTGTCCGATTTTCACCCGCTACATCTCTCCAGGGTGACCATGGAAAGGCACCCGTAGTGCTTCACCAGGTAAATGTTAAATACATTAACAACTTATGACTACAACAACTAAATTTATGAAATTGCATTATTTTGTTTCTGATATTACTCCAATATTTCATTTTTAAATGTTATAGCTGAATTTCATAACTTTTGTTAATTGATTTATTGTGTCAACTTCTGTCCAGGGTGACCATGTTCGAGTTTCACCCACTACATCCTCTAGGGTGATCATGGAAAGGCACCTGCAGTGCCTCACCAGATAAATGTTAAATACAGTAACAACTTAGGACTACAACAACAAAATTTCTGAAATTTTGTTATTGTTTTTCTGATATTACTACAATATTTCATTTTTTTAATGTTATAGGTGAATTTCATAACTTTTGTTGATTGATTTATTGTGTCAACATCTGTCCAGGATCCCATTGAGGATATTTATGAGGATGAAATATATTATTCAACAAACCCAATGACAATTGTAACGAAGGCCTTGAAGAAGGCTAACATGTAATATCTAGGTTTGATTAGCAAAAGACCCCTGACACGGGAGGGCAGGGAAAGAATTGTAGAGCTACAAACTACAATACCTAATTTTTGGGTAAGTGGCATCTTTACATATTTTTATTAGCTATGACAATTTCATATCCATTTTTTAGTTTTATATTTTGTATATGATCTGATAAAGAAAAGTTTTCTGTTTGTAGGAGTTTTTAAACCCCATGCGTGGGGAACCTGTCGATCCTGCAACTAATATAGGTAGCAGTGAGGGTCCAATGCAAAAAAAAGGTCGACATAGAAAAGTGCAAGCGAGGATTTTTTAGCCTCCTGAGGTTCCCCTAGAATCCATTGATGAGTGGAGCGATTTTGACCAGCATGACATGCCGGAGCATGATGAGCCGGATCCTGGGACTCCACATGATGACTCTGGAGAGGAACATAGTGTAGGTGAACAAGATATTATTCTGCATGGAGCATAATGAATTAAAAGCACTGGATCACTAGATGTCACCTTTCTGGTGGATGACGCATGTGTTCCGACAAATATTCAGAAGATTGCAGGTAATTGTCTCATTAATTTATTCATTTTTTTCATGAAATTGAAATGGAAATTTATTGAGATTATTAATTGATTAATGGATAACACGTTACTGTAGGAAACAATGTTTTCTATAGAAACTTACATGACAAAGAATTGGATCTATTTGGCCACACCATTCGCACATGGTGGAATGGCCAAGATAGCGAAAAGAAAGATGATTTAATAGATCACATGATAAACTTGTTCGACAACACTTTCAACAAGAAAGTGGTTACAAAGTTGGTCGGTGAGAATTTAATACACCACAGCCTAGTATGGGGATAAATTGCAAATAGACCTCAAGCATGAGCACCCTCCCATGGTTCCCGAGAAAGAGTGGAAGGCACTAATAGAGGATGCAAAGGAGAACTTGTTTTAAAAAAAAGGACGACAACCACGAGTTGGTCAAGCAAGGTACAACACATGTCATATTATCAGTGAAATATGAGCATTTATGTTTTTCTTCCCTATTTTAAGTAACAATTTTGATATCTATTTTTTTTCAAAAATTCCATATGTAGGCTACCAGACACATCCAAAGCAACAAAGGCCAAAGTGGAAAAACACGGCCAGCATTAACTAGGTTAGGGTGGCTACGAAAAACTCAAAGCCCGAATAGTAATATTTAAATGATTAACTCTGGTTAATATTTATTTAACAACAATGAACAAATATATGTTTTTGTTATTGGTATTTTTAATGGTGTTATGCATTACAGTTAAATATGTTCGACACTGTTGCCACCACAGAGTACCTGAAGCTTGGTTACAAGCATGGTTTTAAAAGTGTGATTGAATATAGAAAAATCTTGGGCCAGACTCCTATCTCCCTAGCCACGCAGGTAAATCAAATGAATAAGCAAACCACAGTAGCATGCTTGCAAAGTCTATTCATATTTTATTATATCACCCTTAACTAGGTCTTGGTGGTGAAATGCATTTTGTGAACAACTCTTATCAAGTTGTATGGGCTAATGGATCTGGCGAAAGAACAATGAAAAGGTAAGGGTTTTGACATGTTTTTAAAAGTAGGCTTTATATGAGTAAAAGTTCACAATCCTCATGAATATGTAGGTATTGATATATATGCCAAGTTCCATGTGGTGTTTTGGCTTACTTGTATATATTTTAATTATAATTTTGGTTTACTTGTAGTTTTTTTATAAAGAAGTATAACTATTTTAGAGAACCCCCATATACAAAGTCTTTATCCATATCCTCATTGTGGAAAATAAATTAGAAAATATCCCTCACTTCATTCATTTCTATAATCCTAACCTTATTGCTATCCATAGTCCAAATCCTAGTTCCTATTAAACAATGCATGAAGCTAATCCCAATAATCTAGACCCCTCCTCTCATCCCACATGTTAGTGCAAGTATTATATGGCTCCAAAGGACACTACTACAAAATTATTATTCTTATAATAATAATTCACATCCAAATGCTTGTACATAGATGAGAAATCCCTTGATGATCCTAGGGTACACCAATATTTGGACACTTCTCCCCCCCAAAAAATAGTCCCTATTGCAAACTCTATTTAAAAGGATTCCTCATTACTGATAATGATGAATAAAATTTATTCCCCTCTCTAAGTCTCCCTTTTACTCATAATTGTTAGATCAAAGACCAACTTTCCACTATAATCCTTGACAATTTGTAACCAAAATAATCACATTTTCCATCACGCATCACCCTTGTCCTTATCATTGGGGCTTTGTACAATAGGACATAACTCATCTTCTCATTAATAAACATTGTGGAGTCACCCTTGTCATAGGGATTTTTCAAGAGATTGTTGAATGCTATGTATATCCCCTTGATTACTCTAATTTAATCTTGAACATATAATATGAACAAAAATGAAATGTTTTATAAGATGTCTGTTGTTCCTATTGGGAGTTGTTTTGGGATAGCTTAGACTTCCCATTATCAACTCTAGCCACTTCTTACCTGGTAGTACCCAATATTACCTAGTTCTCTCCTTGTCTTGTTCCTCTCCTAGTGTTCCATTCTCTCTTATATACGCTTCCTCTTTTCCTAGTCCTTCAAATGCTTGGGGAAAGTATTGCCTCTCCTCCTTATCTTTTCTTCCTTACACCCCTTTTTCTCCATTTTTATTTGGTCATAATATCAATGCTCAAATGAAATTCTTTATAAGATGCTCATTG
>ML780911.1:245268-266180 GCA_009831015.1 Picea engelmannii
AAGCAAGCTGAATCTTAGTTTCATCATCTTGAATTTTTTGTATCCTACAATACACCTCAATCTGACGAATCCAATTATCTAATTTCTCAACATTTACTTCTCCATTGTACATTGGCAATTTGAATTTAATATCAAGCTTTAACGAAGGAATTTGTTAAGCAGTTTTACCATGTCCTTTTGGAGAATTCGAAAGAGGCCTTGAACTGGTAGAAGAAGAAGAAGAAGATGGAGGTGAGGGTGGTGGAGAAGCAGCATTCCCTCCATTTCCATTTGGAGTTTTATCACCACTATCTCCCTTGTGCTTTGAAGGGTTGGAGCCTTCACCTTCCAACCTTGTATTCCTTTCCATCAATATTTTCATCATTTCTCTCATTTCCATGACAACCTTTCTGATATCTTCATCTTCTGCAGGAATATGTTCATGACTCTCTTCATGAGCCATACTTGGTGAATGCCTCCTTGAAACTTGTGGTGATGATATAATCTTCCTTCTTGAAGGATGATAAATTGGCTCTACAAGTTGACCTTCTCCTCTTGTGAGTTTCAACCTTGTGAGCATCAGAAAACAAAACACTTGCAAATAATCAAGTCTTCAAAAACCTATGCTCTGATACCAACTTGATCTAAAAATGAAGAAGACTTGTATTCTTGAAAATTATTTGCAAGATTTAATTCATGTGTTAAAATGAAAATGGATCAACTCTGCAACACACTTTTATAGAAATTATTCATTCAAGATGCATATAAACAACAACAATAAACAATGAACAGAAAACACATAACATAGCAAATGATAAAGGAGTTCACCCCTCTCTTGGGCTACATCTCCTAGTCCAGCTTCTAATGGATCTTTTGTATTATTTTCTCAAAGTTCTCAAAAATTTGCTTTACAATGCTCAAAATGACAAATAGATGGCTCCAATGGCTCCAGAACATCCAAAAACCCCTAGCTAGGCTTTTTCAGCACCTCGTTTGGCCAAAAATTGAAGAAGATAGGCTTCCTGGAAGTTCCCCTTCAAATTTGTTGTCTCTAGATCGCCAAAATGCACCCTTGTTGCCTCAACCTAGCCCCCACACACTTTTATGTGGAAAAACTCAGCACCGGGTGCAACCGCACAACCGGTACAAATTGTCGAACAGTTACGCGTTGACCCCTAACCACCAAGGCTCGTGGGCACATGGCCACCATATGACCGCGCGCAATACAAATAGGGCTAAGGTTTAAACCATATATATAACCATGAGGTTAAACCGCACACACACCACAATAGTCACATGTCATATATATATAACTGCATGCATACCATAATGGTTACACAACACATATATATAACTGCGGGTTTAACCGCTCATAGCAATGGTCATATGCAATACATATATAACTGTGGGCCGGGGCTTAGCACCGACCCGGTCCGTGCTCCATTTCACATCATTCCAATCTCAAATAAATTAAAATGCATACATATGTTAAGTAACACATGTGGGCATGCCAGTTGGGTGGCCCTTCCCAAGGATTTACCCTGCCCGAAGGTCACGGGGTCGACTCCGGCCAACAACATAACTTTTAAACCAATATCCAGACGACACGTGGCGGCCATTGATTGGGCCATGTGTCACTATCCCATTCACTACAAACAAGACACATCATATGCCAACTATCCACACAACTACCTGCCACGTGTTGTATGACCTGCCATGTCAGCATCCGTACGGACTATACAGTCAGCATCCCTTTTTTTTCCCTGTTTGTCGCTTTGAACAGAACGCAATATCTCTCGCTCCCGACATCCGTTTGAACCCAAACAAGTTGCATTGGGTTCTTACCAACAAGACCTACGCTCCTGTTCGATTTGAAGTGATTCCGAGCACTTTGAATTTTTGAGCAAAATTTGATCCCCTGGATCACTTTACATCTAACAACTATGTCAGAAGCAAGGAATCACAACGTCATGCTTTACATATAACAACTAGGTCAGAAGCATGACTCATATTTCTTCACATCTAACAATGAGGTTAGAAGCAAGGAACATATCAACATCTCGCTTTACGTCTAACAACGAGGTCAGAAGCGAGGAATCATCTTGCTTTACGTCTAACAACTAGGTCAGAAGCAAGGAATCAGCAGTGTCATGCTTTACATCTAACAACTAGGTCAGAAGCATGACTCATCTTGCTTTACGTCTAACAGTGAGGTTAGAAGAAAGGATCACACGGCGTCATGCTTTACGTCTAATAGCAAGGTCAGAAGCATGACTCATCTTGCTTTATGTCTAACAGCGAGGTCAGAAGCAAGGATCACACCGCGCCATGATTTACGTCTAATAGCGAGGTCAGAAGCATGAATCATCTTGCTTTACGTCTAACAATGAGCTCAGAAGCAAGGATCACATGGCATCATTCTTTACGTCTAATAGCGAGGTCAAAAGCATGACTCATCTTGCTTTACGTCTAACAACGAGGTTAGAAGCAAGGAATACATCTACTCCCCCTTTGAGGGAGGGTCCTTTTGGACTATACCAATCTTATCTCGAAAGTATTTAAACTTTACATGAGATAGAGGCTTAGTCAACACATCAGCAACCTGTTCATCCGTGCTAATGTACTGGAGCTTCAAGGCTCCTCTCTGTACCATGTCGCAGATGAAATGATAGCGGATCTCTATTTGCTTCGACCTGTCATGGAACACAGGATTCTCTGTCATTTTAATGCAGCTTTGATTATCACATAGAATTGTGGTTGCTCTCATCTCCAAATCAAATAGGCATGTCAGCAACTTTCAAAGCCATATAGCTTCGTAGCTAGCTGAACATGTGGCAATGTACTCTCCTTCCACTTTGCTGAGAGCAATACTGGATTGCTTCCTACTCTGCCATGAGATCATGGCTGATCCCAAACTGAAACAGCATCTGGAAGTTCTTTTTATGTCAGCAACGCTTCCTGCCCAATATGCATCAATATATCCACTCAATGTGAAGTCATGATCTCCATCATAGCTGAGACCATAATCCATTGTACCTTTAAGGTACCTCATCACATGTTTTGCAGCCACTAGGTGAGCACATCTAGGCTCTACCAGAAACTGACTCAAGGTGTTCATTGCAAAACAAATGTCTGGTCTGGTGTTCATCAGGTACATCAGTGATCCAATAATCTGTCTGTACAGAGTGGCATCTATCAAATCTGATGAAGTATTGACCAACAGCTTTGGCTTTGCTTCCATGGGAGTATTCATGGACTTGCATTCTAGCATGTCAAATCTCTTTAAGATTTCGATCGTGTACTTCCCCGTGTTAAGGAAGATTCTTTCTGTACTCTTCCATACCTCAAGACCTAAGAAGTAATGCATTAGGCCAAGGTCTTTCATTTCAAATTCTACGACAAGTCTCTGTTTACATTCAATGATGAGCTTTTCTTCTCCAGTTAAGAATAAGTCATCCACATACATTAATAGTATTACTGGTTCATTATCCATGATCTTGAAGTAGAGATTTGAATTTTCTTTACTCTTGGTAAAGCCTAAGCTCGTCAAGAAACTATCTATATGGCCATACCAAGCTCTGTGAGCTTGCTTCAATCCATATAAGGCTTTCTTCAATCGACAGACATGAGTCTTCATGTCTTCAACCTTAAATACTTGGGGTTGCTCTATATACACTTCCTCTTCGATAACACCATTCAAGAAAGTTGTCTTCACATCCATCTGGTGCATCTTCCACTTCCTCTTGGCAGCAAGAGCTATAATGGTTCTGATCAAAGTGTATCTGGCCACAGGAGTGAATGTCTCTTCATAGTCAATACCTTCCTTCTGGGAAAAGCCATGAGTGACAAATCTTGCTTTATATTTCTCAATACTTCCATCAGCAACATGTTTTATTTTGAAGAGCCATTTTGATGATACCACATCCTTACTTTTCGATCTGATAACTATTTCCCATACATCATTCTTTATTATGGATTGGTATTCCTCTGTCATGGCATCTGCCCATTCCTTCTTCTGGATGGCCTCTTCAAAGCATGTGGGTTCTTCATCAAGTAGATTACACATCAAAGTCGTGTAACTAGAGAATGGCTTTGGTCTCTTCACCTGTCTTGTGGTTCCTTCTGGAACACCATACTTCTCTCCATCTTGAATAATCTCTCTTGCCCAAGCATGCTTTCTTTTATGGGAGAAGGTCATTTGAGGAGGTTCTTGAACTTCTGTTATATCATGATATTTAGGAGTCTCCTCATCAAGGGAATCTATGACTTCCCTTACAGTTTCTGCAGCTCTGGGAACTTCCCTCATGGATTTTGTCGTACTGGGATTTACAAGTTCCTCTTCATACATTTCTTCAAGATGGCATCTTCTCGATTTATTAAGTGCAACTTCTTCATCAAAGGTCACATCCCTACTGATCTCAATATGGTGGTGATCAGGTATGTATATTCTGAAGGCCTTGGATACCTCACAATATCCCACAAATATTCCCTTCTTTCCGGATGGTTCCAGCTTGTTTCTTTTCTCTTTTGGTATATGGATAAACACTGGACAACCAAATATTTTGAGATGGATTACCTCTGGCTTCTTTCCGGTGAACATTTCTTCTGGGACCTTGAACCCAAGTGAACTATGGGATAATCTGTTCTGCACATAAACAACTCCCATTGTTTCTTCTGCCCATAAGCACATAGGAAGATCTTGATCGTGAATCATGGTCTTCACAACTTCTATAATTGTTTTGTTCTTCCTTTCAACTACACTGTTTTGTTGAGGATTATAGGGAGTAGTTAGTTCCCTCTTTATCCCGACATCTCTGTAGAATCTCATGAACTCCTTTAAGGTATATTCTCCTCCATTATATGACCTGAGTATCTTAATCTTTCTTTCGGAAAGATTCTCTATCAAGGCTTTGAATTCCTTGAATTTACTGAATACTTCATATTTAGATTTTAAGAAATATATCCATGTCTTATGAGAATAATCATCAATAAATGATACATAGTATACATGCCCGCTAATGGAGGATGATGGCATTGGGCCACACACATCTGAATGAATGAGTTCCAATGCTCCTTCTGCTTTGCTGCCCCTCTTTGGAAAGGGGTTCTTGATGTTCTTCCCTTGCGCACATCCATTGCATAAGCCTTCCTGATCAACCTTGAGTTCTGGTAAACCTGTGACAACTTTGCATATGTATGGTAGCTCCTTGTAGTTGATGTGGGCCAATTTTCTATGCCAAAGTTCGCATGAGTTTTCGATGGCATGGGTCATAGCAGAAAATGGGTGACCCTTCAGCTTATATAAACCATTTTCTTCACTTCCGATGATGATTGCTTCATTTAAGGTTTCTCCCTTAGCCCACAGAAGAACTTCTCCATCTACGAAGGCAACTTTATATCCTTTCTTGTCTAAAGCTGATATGAAGAGTAAGTTCTTCTTTAGGCTCGGTACATAGAGTACGTCCTTCATTGTTATTGAGTTTTTTGAATCTAGCTTGTAGTTTGATTCTCCTATTCCCTTGATGGGATATTGATAATCATCTCCAAGAGTTACTTTCTGAGAAAACTTCCTTTCTGAAATACAAGAGAGAGTATTTTTCTTACCTGTTATATGCTTTGATGCACCGCTATCAATGAGCCATGTGTCCTCTCTAGGTGATATAGATCCTGAGAGAGATGAGATCAAGACATGGTCCTTAATCATTTTCATAGGTTGTTCTTCATCTTCAGGAATGTGAGCATGTTTCCTTTTGTGCTTCCTCTTGTACTCTTCTCTTCTGACTGGACAATTATTTTCCTTGTGTCCCATCTTATCACAATGATAGCATTGTATAGATGAGAGATCTCGTCCATTGCATTGTCCTTTCTTTTGAAAATTTCATGAATGAGATTCTTGATTGTTGAATTTGTTTGATGGTTGCGGTTCTCTTTGAGATTCCATTTTGAGGTAGGGTTTCTCCTTCCTCCTTTTGTATGAGTAGCTAGGGCTTGATCATCATCCCTTGCTAATAGTGCTTCACGGTTTGCTACCCTTGTCTCTTCTTGGGTGCATTCTTCCCATAGGCTTTCAAACTGTAGTTTTTCCTTTCTGCCACATACTGATTGGATGAAGGCATCCCGACGTCTTGTGAGACCATTTAGGGCAGTTATTACAAATTCATCTTCATCGATGGTGTCTCCAATCGCTTTCAACTGTTCTTTTATTTCAGAGATTCGGGAGAAATATTATTGAATCATTTCTCCTTTTTGCATCTTGGTATTCTTCAACTACATTCTGAGATTCATCTTTCGATTGATGTTCTTTCATTCATATAGCTTTCTTAGAGCATAAAACATCTCCTTCAGAGTTTTCTTTGAGAATACATATGGGATCAGGTGGTCTTTGATTGAATCTGCAATGATTCTCTAAGCCCTGATTGAGTCCTTCTGATGCTTTGATTTCTCTGCGGCATCTTCAGGTTCCTCCACTTCTTCTTTGATAAATCTTGATAGGTCATTCTCTGCAAGGATTATACTGATCCTATAATTCCAGGCATGGAAGTTGTCTATGCCTTCTAGTTTCTCAACAAGCTTTTTGCTTACAAACATCTTGTACTTTCGACAACAAAAAAAACAAAAATTGAAAATGCTAAAAATCAAATTTTGACCATACCAGGAGGTGTGCTTGGATGAGGCGAGTAGCCTAGTGTCCTCAGATCTAAGAAAATCCAAATTTTACCCCGTCAAATCTGATCTGCAGATTTCTAGACTAGTGCTTCCAGTACTTCTGGTACTCTGGTACTTCTGGTACTTCTGGTACTGGTTTTCTGGTACTTCTAGTACTCTGGTGAAACTAGGGTTTCACTTTCTGGGAGATCTATCCACTGAAAAGTTGTGCTCTGGGTGCCAAATTGATCCTTGGGGGAGGGCACAACTTTCTAGGAGGTTAGGGAGCTGAAAAGAGATACTTTTTCAAAACCCTAATTTGTAGGTGCTCCAGCAGTGACATTTTTCTCTTGAAAATAGTGTTTCCTTCAGGTTGGCTCTGATCCCATGTTAATATTTATGCTATTATTATAGTTCTTTGCATTTCAATAGATAAGAGCATCATAAGAACAAGATAACTAAGAAATACACATTCACAAGAGACACAACATTTACCTTAGGAAACCCTCTAGGGGAAGAAAACCCAGCAAAAACTTCCTTATCATAAATAGCTTATACAATGTTCAAGAGATAACTCAAACCAATACAAAATGTCCTCCCCAAGAGATGCACCACTCTTCTTCTCCTCTCTCTGGTAATTGCATCTTGCCTCATAAGATAAATGAGCAAGTGAGTTGTGTGTTTGAAGTGAGGCGCTATCCTCTTATTTATACAAGACTGGCACATGTGAAAGGTCACAACTGGCAGGGTTGACCTCTCACTCTGGGTGGGTAAACCCACCTTTAATTAATTCTGGTTCTTTCATAATAAATGTTGGGGTTGACTTCTTATTCTTCCCTTTGTAATTGTCCGATGACCAATCCGCAAAAGGGGATTTGGTCCTTATACAATTACCGACATGATTAATCCACAATGGGGATTAATCCAATAACAATAATAATAATAATGACATGATTAATCTGCAATGGGGATTTAATCCAATAATAATAAGAATGCTCTTTGCAATTACATTATTTTAACATGCAGTCCCCCACGTGGAAGAGTGTACATACTTCTGGGATGTAAATACTTCATGGGGTATAAACACGGCTAAAAGTAAGGACCTTTGAATCAGTAAGATAATCAGGCTCCACAACCAACATCGGCCTCATAGTTGGGTGGACGCTACTAAAAGAGCTAAGGAAGCACAACAGGTTGTCTCTTCTAAAAAATGAAAACCATCCTTTATTCCTCGCACTAAACCAGTCACTCCCACTCCTCCTTCTACTCCAATAAAGATCCATAAATTGACCAGGGCCGAAATGGTTCAAAACCAAATCAAAGGCCTTTGTTATAATTGTGATGAAAAATATTTTCATGAACACAAGTTTAAGGAACAAAATATTATTATGGCCATCTCAAAGGATGTTTTAGAAGAGGATGTTGAGGCTACCCTTGTGTCCATGTAACCTGAACCCACTGATATGACCCCTCCCTCAAACCCTCCCAAATTAGAATCGATCATTTCCCTAAATGCTCTCACTGGCTTCTCTACTCCCCAAACCCTCAAGCTAATTGGTTATATTAAGCATAGGAAGGTCATCATTCTTGTTGATAGTGGGAGCACCCATAATTTTATTCATCATCACATTGCCAAAGAAACTGATTGTTATATTCATGCCGTCAATAATTTTCAAATCATGATTTCCAATGGTGGGTCCATGAAATGTGGAGGGCTTTGTGAAAATGTGCGTCTCCAAATTGGTGAGTACCACCTGAAATATAATATGTTTTCTTTTGACATGGGAGGTTGTGACATTGTGTTAGTGCAGAAAGGAAAAGGACTTTGGGTCCCATTCTCATGGATTTTAAGGAATTAACCATGCAATTCGATCAGGAGGGATAACAATATAAGTTCCAAGGCATCATCGCCAGTTCCCTGGATATCATCAGTTCCCATCACATGCATTAAAAGCTGCTAAAAAAAGGTTATCCTGGCATTATTTCCCAAATCCATGCCATGCAAGCCATTGAGACACCCTCTATGTCGTAGGACCTCCAATCCATCCTCTCTAAACATCAAGTGGTTTTTTCCACTCCCCATGGAATCCCTCTTTCCCGTGGTGTTCATGATCATTCCACTCCCCTTGTCCCGGGAAGCCTTCCTCCCAATATCCATCCATATCATCACCCCTTTTCCCAAAAAAAATAAATTGAGAAAATTGTTCAAGAGCTTCTCAACACAGGTATTATCCGCCCTAGTACGATCCCATACTCCTATCATGTGGTCATGGTCCTTAATAAAGAAGGTTCTTGGCACATGTGTCCTGACTTCCACACCCTCAAAAAACTCACCATTAAAGAAAAATTTCCCATTCCTGCCACTAATGACCTCTTGGATGAATTGAGTGGTGCTCAGTTATTTACTAAAATTGATCTTTGTTGTAGCTACCACCATATCTGTATGAACGAGGAAGGCATTCCTAAGACTCCATTTAGAACTCATGAGGGCCACCATGATTTTTTGGTCATGCCCTTTGGCTTCTGTAATGCTCCCTCCACTTTCGAAAGCCTCATGAATCATGTCTTTCATCCTTTTCTTCATCATTTTGTCCTAGTTTTCTTTGATGATATCCTCATCTATAGTAAAATGTGGACAATCCATCTTTCTCATGTGGATCGAATTCTCCATCTACTCTCTCAGCACCAGCTTTTCCTCAAATACTCTAAATGTAATTTTTACCCCTCGGAAGTCAAGTACTTGGGTCATCTTGTTAGCAAGGTTGGTGTAAGGGTGGATCCTAAAAATATTGAAGCTATGCAACATTAGCCTCACCCAAATACTCTCAATATATTGCATGGAATTATGGGTTTAACAGGTTATTATCGCAAGTTTGTTAAGAATTATGGACATATTGCGACACCTCTCTCTGCTCTCCTTCAAAAATAATTCTTTCACTTGGACTCCAACAGTTTCTTAGACTTTTCAAACCTTGAAGATGGCTATGTGCACCACTCTAGTCCTTGCCCTTCTTGATTTCACAAAGACCTTTGTCCTAGAATGTGATGCTTCTGAGAAAGGAATTGGCACCGTCCTTATGCAACATGGTCGACCTTTGGGCTTTACGAGCAAACAAATTTCAGAGAGAAATTTGGGTAAATCAATATATGAAAAGGAAATGTTGTCTATACTTCATGCCATGGATATTTATCACTCTTATCCATTGGGGAAACGCTTCCAAATTAAGGTAGATCATTAAAGCCTCAAGTATTTTCTAGAACAATGCCTTTCCTCCCCAGAGAAAGAAAAATGGGTGACTAAGCTCTTTGGATATGATTATGAGAACATTTACAAGAAATTAAAAGACAATATGGTTGTTGATGCACTTTCCATAAAATATGAAGATGAAGGGTCCCTTTTTTCTCTCTCCTTCATTATACCCAATTGGCTCCAAGTTTTTCACCAGGAATGGCTACACGATCCCAAAAGTTCGCATCTGATACAACAATTACAGACCAATTCTCTAGTCTCCTCAGGGTACTCTTGGCTCAATGATGAGTTTTGATACAAAGTTCATTTTTATTTAAGTAAAGAGTCAAAACTTAAATCCATGGTACTTTCTGAGATTCGTGCTACACCCACCATTGGGCACTCTGGGTTTTCCAAAACCTATGATCGGGTCAAACATTGTTTTTTCTGGGATGGTATGAAATAGGACATTCGTGATTTTTTGGCTGAATGTGATGTGTTTCAACAAAACAAGGGAGAAATAGTCAAATCTCCTGGCACACTACAACCACTTCTGCTTCCACCTGCAATGTGACGGGATATATATATGGATTTTATTGTAGGCTTACCTAAATCGGGCAATAAATTAGTCATCATGGTGGCAGTCGATCATCTTTCCAAGTATGCTCATTTATGTTCTCTTCAACACCCATTTACAACAACCATTGTGGCTCAAGTTTTCATGGATTGGGTCTTCAATATTCATGGCATTCTACACTCTATTGTTTTTTATTGTGACCCAACTTTCACCAGCAATTTTTGGCAAGAAATATTCAATCCACAAGGAACCCAATTTCATCTCAGCACAACTTATCATCCCCATACTAATGGTCAAACTGAAGTTGTCAACAAGTGTTTGGAAACATATTTGAGGTGTTTTGCATCGGAAAGGAAAAATCAATGGGCTCAATGGTTACTACTAGCTGAATGGTGGTACAACACTTCTTACCATACAACTACCCACATGACTCCTTTTGAAGCGGTATATGGACAAAACCCACCTTCAATTCTCTCATATTTTCTAGGTGTCTCGAAGGTCCAGACAGTTGACCAAACACTTATAATTCAAGAGGCTATCCTTTGTACCCTTAAAGAGAATTTGGTCATGGCCTAGAATCACATGAAGCAACAAGAAAATCAAGGTCGCTATGAACATCAATTTGCAGAAGGGGATCAGGTTTTTCTTCAACTGCAACCTTACACGAAAAATTCCCTCAAGGATGACCATTTTCAGAAACTGGCACCCAAATTTTAGGGTCCTTATACTATTCTCAAGCATGTGAGATAGGTTTCCTATCATTTATCTTTGTCGATTCATTCTAAGATCCATCTTGTTTTTCATGTTTCCTGCTTAAAGAAGGTGATTGGAACTAAGTGCCAAACTCAAACAAACCTTCCTGAGTTGGGCGAAGAAGGCTCCATTGGGCTACAACCACAAGCAGTTTTGGACCAGCATGAGATTCAACTGTGTAAGTGAACCATCAAGGAAGTCTTAGTCCAGTGGAAAGATACGACTCAAGTAGACGCCACTTGGGAACCAACTACCATTCTGCAACAATTTCCTTATCTCAAGTCTTGAGAACAAGGTTGTTTTTAAGGGGGAGCACATGTTAGGGACCTAACCCATCACGTAGGTAGAATAATATATGTCCATGTAATAAAGGTCAATTTTAATAAGTCCTAGCAATAAGGAAGAATAATTCCAATGTAAGAAGACCTAATAGAATCTTGTAATCTAGAAGGATCTTCCTCTAGATTGTTCTTTTTATAGACATATTTAGTATAAATAGGAGTCGAGGGTGTGAAATTTTTTTTCTTGGATATTGTTGTAAGATAGCTCTGCTGTACTGGAGGTTTCCCCCTTGAAGAGTCAAGTGAAAATTTATCTCAGTAGTCAAAGTGCTCTTCTGGTTTTGTTATGGTATCATTTTGGTATTATTGTGGTTTTGTTCTGGTTATATTGTTGTTTATCTGCCATTTCTAGCTAATTATTTATGTTATGCATACTATTTTATATCTGGAATATTACATACATACATACATAACTATATATATATATATATATATATATATATATATATATATATTATAAGAACTAGATTAAAGGAGTCTTACAATTATAATTAATGCAATATGAGACACAAGATATGGTTAATGTTTTGACTGTGTAATAGTTATGACCTCTTATGGTATTCCCTAGGGGCATTTTTTTTACAATTACAAGGATTACATTTAGAGTCTAAATTTTATCATTTTTTCATTAGAAGACACCAGTAAGTAATTCATTAGAACTAGTGATTTATTTTTGGTCCATGTGCTTGAGATAATTGGGATAATACACAAAGTTGTATAGTCTTATCTAGTGTAGATAGACAAATTTATTTATTCTGGATATTTTAAGCAATGATAGAATATTATAGTATACGACAAAACTGTAAGTTATTGAGCATGTAATGAACATTTCACATTGCATATTTAACATTGTAAAAATCAACTCAAGTCTGAAGTTACCTTTGTGTACCTAATAAATTGTAATTCCTTGATGGTGGTTTACTATTGGAAATAATTAGGGTGTGAAAATTACTCAACAATAATGAATTAGTAATTGGAAGTGTTTAACTTGCGCAACAATACATTCAATTTAGTAAGTGATTGATGGAACTTGATTAGATGTGCATGTTATGGGTTCCCTTGTGCTACAATTGGGTTGAACTTTAAAAAACAAATTACCGTATGATTGTCATGATTCAAGTTAAAGTTATTTGATCTATCTATTTTAGTCATTCATTCAAGGGGTCTGTTATGTATGGTATCAGATTCGGTTCAACACTACAACACCGAACCTGATTACACCTTCCATTGTTTTGTTATATAAGTTAAAGATGAATCACTAATGCAATTTATATTTCATTATGATAGATATCATGGTCAGAGGACCTACGATGAGTAAACGACATGATGTGGGGGGAATAGGTACGCTTCCTCCGATAGAATCCATGAAGGAGGGAAAAAATCCACTTGGAGAGGAGCAAACTACTGAGCAGGAGCAACTTGTTGTGGAAGATGTGGTAGGTATGATGAGATCCTTCTAGAGGATGTTAGAGGCATTGATCAACTGCTTGGATCGAGATGAGGGCAGAGATTTTTTTCCCAATGAGGGTTCATAACACACTCCAGCAGGTAGTAGTAGTATACATAGAGAACTTGAGAAAGTTAAATTTCCTGAGCTCTGGGGTGCCACAGACGGCTTAGCCACTGAGGCATGCTTGGAGAACATGGCGATGTGATTTTCACTATGCAATTACACCTCCAAGATGAAATTATGCAGGGCAGTATTTCAACTGAAAGGGTGTGATCTTCTTTGGTGGAAGACACTCTTACCTAAAATAAACATGGTCTTTGAAGACATGTCATGGGAATTGTTAGAGGAACGATTCCAGGAAAGGTACTTGTCCGAAGAATTCATTGATCGCAAACTTAATGATTTCAACGCCTTACGACAGGGTAGTCGTACGGTATTGAAGTATGAGGCCAAGTATATGGAGTTACTTAGATACGCTCCACATTTGAACACTGATAAATTAGAGGTTAACAAGTTTTTGTTCAGTCTCAACTTCAACATTCATGCCAAAGTGAGGATATTGATGCTTCAGACATTCCACGATGTAGTTCAGAAGGCCCTCATTGTTGAGGAAGAGTTGAACAGTGGGGGTCAGGGAAGGACTCCTTCTAGACAGATAGCACAGGCACCACCAGGAGCACAACAACATCAGACACCATTTAAACAGAATTATGGGCACCGTGATATGCCCAAAGGAATTTTATTATCGAGATCATGCTAACGAAATCCTCAAAAGATGACTCCTTATAGAGCACCACATCAGTAGCATCAACAAAAAAATCATCCACAATAATCACAATAGTTTAGATCTGGTCCGCATAATAGACCAATACAACAGACTCCTAGGCCAACAACTACTACTTCTGGGACTAGGAGCACATGTTGGACATGTGGAGAGCCACATTAGCAGAGATATTTTCCTATTAAGAAGGAAAGAGTTGTCAGATACATGTAGCGATGAATAAATTCCAGGTTGATCATCATTCCACCATGCTTGAGACATCAGGTATGATAATCGATCATCATTTTAGTATTTTAATAGATCCAGAAGGTACTGCAATTTTTGTATCTAGTGTTGTGCTTAAAATAATTAAGGTGAAGGAAATAAAACAATATGAGTTTAGAGGAGGAAAAGTGAAGGATTGTAACATTAACTTGGGTGACTTAGTGACAATTGTAAACATGTATGTTACAATCTTGGGATCTTACAATATAGTGATAGGAATCAATTGGTTAGAATCACACGATGCGATACTTAACTGCAATACGAAATGGTTAAGTTTGAATGATGATTTGGGACATAGTAGAGTAATTGTAGGAAGAAATCAAGGAGTGTCGTTGAGATTTATTTCTTCCCTACAATTACAAAAAATTATGCATAAATAATGTAATGTGTATGATGTTTTGGCACTTAACAAAAAGGGGGACACGAAAGGATTAGAAAATCTTCTTCTAGTATCTGAGTTTGTCGATGTATTTCCTGAGGAATTACCATGTTTGTTTCCTGAAAGAGAATTAGAATTTACCATAGACCTAAAACCTGGAACATAATCAATTGCAAGAATGTCATATTAGATGTCGACACCGAAATTGCAAGAGTTGAAAATGCAATTGAAGGAGTTGTTGGATTTTGGACGTATATGTCCAAGCGTATCAACGTGGGGTGCACAAGTGATTTTTGTAAGAAATAAGGATGGATCATGGAGGATTTTCATTGACTATCGTCTATTGAACAAAGCTATGATAAAGAACCAATACCTGTTTCCAAGGATTGATGATTGATTTGACTAGATGAAAGGAGCAACAATGGTTTCAAATATTGACTTGAGATCAGGATATCATTAGTTGAAAATTAAGGAGGAAGATATCCCTAAGACCACATCTAAGACGATATTCAAACATTATGAGTTTCCGGTTTTACCATTTGTATTGACGAATTCCCCTAGCATATTCATGAGTTTGATGAATGGGGTATTTTGTGAATGCTTGGACAAGTTTATGCAAGTATTTATTGATGACATATTGATTTATTATCGAATGAAAGAAGATCCCGACAAACACTTGAGGTTATCTTTACAGTGTCTAAGAGAAAACAAGTTGTATGGGAAACTGTAGATATTCTTGTTTTACCAGATGAAGATTCATTACTTGGGACATATCATATTTAGAGGAGGTATCACTATGGATCTAGTGAAATTAGAGGCTATTATGGAATAACCAACACCAACGAACATACAAGAAGTATGTATCTTTATGGGATTAGCAGGTTATTATCAACGCTTCGTCGAAGGTTTTTCGAAGATAGCAAATCCAATTATGGAATTGAAGAAGAAAAACAAGAAATTTGTATGGTCATCGAAATGCATGGAAACATTTCAAAAGAATAAGGATTTATTAATGACATAATCGATACTGAAGGTTCCTAACATGGACAAGGAATTCTTGGTATGAACGAACACATCCAAGGAAGTTCTAGGTGGAGTTTTAATGCAAGATGGTCGAGTGATTTCTTACATTTCAAGGAAATTAAGAAGGCATGAAGAGAATTATGCAACACATGATTTGGAGTTATTCGAAATTGTTTATGCCTTGAGACTTTGGAGGCATTATAATATTGGACAAAATTTCGAGTTAAAGACTAATCACTGTGGATTGCAACATATTTTTACTCAGAGTGACTTGAACGCGCGACAAAGGCATTGGTTAGAACTACTTAGTGAATATGAATTTGAGATTACCTACATTAAAGGAACAATGAATAGAGTAGCAGATGTGTTGAGTTAGAGAGCACACATGTTCTTAGTAATACCTCTTTAAGAAAATCTTCGAGAAAAGATTCTAGCTTTACAGATTGACGATGATTGGTACAAGGAAGTTAAGGATGGACAAGATACCATGATGGTACCAAGGTATGAAGGTTATTCATTTGACAATGACAAATGTTTTAGGTATAACAACATAATTTATGCGCCATCTAACAATGAATTAAGAATTTTATTTTAAGAGAATCTCACCGAGCAGTATACCTGGCTCATCCTGGAGTCATGAAGATGAAGGGAGACCTTAAGCCTTTATTCTTCTCGAAAGTAATGAAGAATGACATAGTTAATTACATGGAAATATGTTTATAATGTCAACAAGTGAAGGTTGAGCATAGACATCCAGTAGGATTATTACAGTCACATGCAATTCCTGAATTGAAATGGGAACTCATTTCAATGGATTTTATTATTGGATTTCCACTGATGAAAAGGAGACGTGATTCGATTTTTGTAGTCATTGAAACTCTGACGAAGATTGCACACTTTATTCCAGTTCTTACGATGTATCATACACCATACATAGGTAGGTTTGTTTTTAGAGTGATTGTGAAGTTACACATAGTACCAAGAAAGATCATATTTGATCAACGATCAATGTTTACTGGATGATTTTGGAGTAGTTTCCAAGAGGATTTGGGAACACAATTGAATTTTAGCACAACATATCACCCAGAGACAAAAGGTCAAACTAAAAGAATGAATCATATTTTAGAGGATATGTTGCATATGTATGTAAAGGATAAAAAAAAATGATGGGAAGAGTTCTTACCATTAGTAGAATTCATGTACAACAACAACTGTTATCAAAGTTCGATAAACATGGCATTGTTTGAGTTTCTTTATGGATGACCATGTCAGACACCTCTGAGTTGGGAATGACTACAGGATAGGGTCCTAGTGGGAATGGAAGTGATACAAGAAATGGAAGAACATATGTGAATGATAAGACAAAGGATTAAAGAAACACAAGATCGATAGAAGAGTTATGTCGATGCCCATCACATTGATCGTAGTTATGAGGTTGCTGATAATTTTTTCCTACAAGTGAAACCACATAAGAGTTTGATAAAGTTTGGAATGGATGTTAAAATCTCTTATTGCTTTTTGGGACCTTTCGAAGTTGTAGAAATAAAAGGACCCGTGGCTTACCGACTAGCCTTACCTGATTATTTGAGGCATATGCACGATGTATTTCATGTATTTGTTTTACGATATTATATTTCATATCTGTCACATGATATTGACTTGATTTCTTTGCAGGTGTCAGATGAGGGTGCTCTCATGGTAGAGCAAATCCGCATATTGGACCATCGCACTCAAAAACTACGACATCAAATAGTATATCAGGTTAAGGTCGAGTGGGACAACTATAGTCCACACTCGGCTACATGGGAGGAGACATATGGGATGCATCAACAATTTCCTTATTTGTTTGATAGATTGGATATTTATATTTGTGTCATATACATTTATTACTTTCATTTAGATTGTACAAAATTCGGGAAGAAGTTTAAAACAGGATGGGTTGTATGTAACATCAAGTTCCACTGAGCTCATTTTATACTAACTTATTCTTTGAGGACACTTGCAAGAAAGTGATCTAGTTATGATACATTATGATTATCATTTGATGATGAGATTATATTATGATGTAATTGTTATTATATGTTAAATTCTAGATATATGTATATTGGAAGGTATTATTGATGAGTTCTCCTTATTGGAAAATGTTTAACAGGCAGCATATGCTTTTCATTGATGGCAAGTACAACAATGAAGATGGCATGAGTATAGGAAGAATGTAATAGACGGGCACCAAAAGTATTTTTGGAAGAAGCTGCAGAGTAACCTTGATAAGATCATAAGAGATAGTGCAGAGGATGTTTGGTATGTCTTACAGGCAGCATAAGCTTGTCATTGATGGCAAGTATAGTAGTGATGATGGCTTGAGTACAACAGTGATGATCAGCATCGCAGTGATATTCAGAAAGACCAGCAATGCAACAATTGTCTAAACGCAACAATCCTCAGTCGTCAAATCGAGGATTGATCTAAACTATTGATTAGGCATGATGAAGTCCCGTAAATTTTGAGAAGCACTACTAATCATTGGATCCCATCAAAAATTCCCGACAGAACGATGACCGTCAGATTTGAATTTAGACAAGAAGAGCGCGCTGAAGAGGAGGATAGATTTCAGGCGTTCGATCCAAGCACGGGATCCGACCATCATTGGATCAAGCAGAACTTGCATGCTCTCTAAAGTACAAGGAGAAGTGGGTGTATAAAATCCCAGAAAAAGGAGGATCGTCCATCATCAGGCAGGACACGTGGGGAAAGATCATCAGTTCGCTGACTAGAGATTCAAAGGAACGATGTTCCCTAACCTCTCAAAATCGTGATATGAAAAATAGCGATTCAATCTGAGCCGTTAGATTCAAGATTGAATCTGGACCGTTGATCCAAGTCCATTTTGGGGTTTCGAGGATTGAGTGTTGGAGATGTCAAAGAGTATTAACATCAAGAATCTCGATATCGCGATATGTGAAATCGCGATGTAATTGAAACCATCAGATCAAGATGTGATATGGACCGTTGATCCGACTTCTTTACGGAGTTTCATGGATCGGGACTTTGAAGTGAAAAAAACATTGAACATCAAGCATGTAGAAATCGTGAAATGATCTGAACCGTCAGATCAAGTGTTGATTAGGATCATTGATCCCATTCCATTTCATGGTTTCAGGGATCGCGACTTAGAGAGGAAAGAAATCAGTGCAACCAGAGTGTCAAAATCACGATATGCGAAATCATGATTCAATTGCAGCCGTTGAATCAAGATTAGATCTGGACCATCGAATCATAGGACATGTGGCAAGCGATCAAAATTTCGCTGACTTGGGGTCAACGAAGCATAGTGTTGAAACTCACAAAATGAGAAATCACAAAAGTGCTTTATGCATAAGTGCGTGGTCATAGCCATTGGTCACATCGATGGAAGATGGAGGTAAAAGCTAGAGGTGCTAAGCTTGGTCATAGAAATGCCGAAATGAATGCAATATCTAATAAAGTTCATCCAACGGCACAGATAAACTTGAAGGAGATCGGAGGGCTACTGATGCACGACACAGTGAAACTGCCAGAAACCATTGATGGCGTCTGCCAGACAATTCGAAGAGACCTTTGTGTGATCGCCAGAGGAGATGAAGAGTCTCCAAGCTTCATCCAATGAAGGAAGACTATTCTTAGAAGGGATTGATATATGGATGAGCGTTGAAGTCTGTAGCTGAAACAGAGATGGTGAGCTCGATTGTAATAGAGAAGACGAAGAGTCTCAACTGCAAGATGGAAAAAGGAATCTCAGCATAACACCTAGTGATTATAGACACATGGGTTGAACCACCAGAGAAGCTGAAGAGTCATGATGATGATCAGACAGAGCACTCGAGTTGTGGAGGAATTTGGCACGGAGTGAGCATGCAGAAGCATTACGAATATTGCATGCACAAAGACAACAAAGACTATAAGAAGGTGGAACAAAGAAGAGATTGGTTGTTGTCACTGTGGAAGAGAATTGAGGTGTGTGCAAGGAGGCAGAGCGCAGGAGCAAAAATGCACAGTTGAGGAATGGTGCATTGAAGGGATATGGCGCAAAGAGTATAAAAGGAAGAAGAATAGAAAGTGAAAGGCAGGTGTAGAAGACACTAATGCAGACAGGGCAGAGCAGTGTAACAGAACAACGACAAGGCTGGTAAGTGATTGAATAACTTTATACCACTGTAATAAGTTTTAGTAACAAGGAATTTACATTTCAGGGAGGTTGGGAGGTGCTAGGGAGGATTGTTGTCCTCAGAGGTTCAAGTGGGTGCTTGGACATAGAGAGTTGTAGCTTCCATCTGGTTGCAGCCAGAGAAACCAGGGTGGCAGGGTGGTGCAAGGGAGAACTATTGTTCTTTGTTATACAGGTTGGTTGCCTGTTTGATTGAAAGTTGGTGCTTCCATCCAGTTGGTGCTGGAAACACTTAGGGAGTTGGTGCTTCCTTCTAGTTAGTGCTAGAGAAGCCAGGGAGTTGGTGCTTCCTTCTAGTTGGTGCTAGAGAAACCAGGGAGTTGGTGCTTCCTTCTATTGGGTGCTAGAGAAAATAGAGAGTTGGTGCTCTCAGTAAGTAGCAACTTGCAAAACTGAGGTTGTATCCTCATTATGAGTTGGTGCTCATATGTATGATAATGTAAAGAATGTAACCATTACTTATCATATAAAGAAAAAGAGGTTTTTACCCTGTATTGGTTTCCTCGGGAAATAATTGTCTCTGTGTTTCTCATATATGTGACTGATGCTGAATGTGCCATTGTTTATTTCCCTGCATTATTGTGATCATCATTCAGTGTTTCTGCAAAGAGTTTAAAAGAAGCATAATTGTTTAAGCATGGTAACAACTGATTCAACCNCCCCCCCCCCCCTCTCAGTTGTTCAACAATTGGTATCAGAGCCAGACCCCTTTTTATCTAAGGGTATATCCTAGAGCTTAAATATGACAAGCCATGAAGGGACTTCAGTCACTAGGCCTCCTCTTTTTTATGGAACGAATTTTGCCTTCTGGAAGGTTAGAATGAGAACATACCTAATGGCCTTAGGAGCTGATGTCTGGGATGTAGTAGAGACTGGATACATAAAGCCTGTTGTGATAGATTCCAAGGATGATAAGTTAGAATTTATCTTTAATGCTAATGGAATGAATGTTATCTTGAATGGACTTGCAGAAGTCGAGTTTGTGAAGGTGATGCATCTTCAAACTGCTAAAGAAATGTGGGACAAACTCATTAACAATTATGAAGGTAATGAGAAGGTGAAAGATGCCAAGCTTCAAACCTATAGAGTATAGTTTGAAAAGCTACATATGAAAGAATATGAAACCATTGGGAAGTGTTTTCTAAGAGTTGAAGAACTAGTAAATGCAATGAAAGCACTTGGTGAAAAAATTGAGGAACCCTCTTTAGTTCAGAAAATTTTGAGATCTCTGCCAGATAGGTTCAACCCAAAGGTCTCATCTATAGAAGAAATTAATGATATAAAGAC
>ML780911.1:299164-321544 GCA_009831015.1 Picea engelmannii
GCTATGTTCAGGTACACGCAGATTCTCGCATATGAGGTGTATCTGCGCTGCTTGGTGGCTTCAGAGGACTTCACATATACTCCGATGGTATTGCCGATTCCTGCTAGTACCTCTTCCAGCCAAAACTCCTGTGGGAGGGAGTACAGTCTGATCCACACTGGCGCATGTGCAAAATCCTCTTTCTCAGGACTAAATTTTTATGTCCAAAATCTCAGGAAAAGACCAGCCGAGTTATAGAAATAAGGTCCTCCGTCAAAGATCCTGTTGCGGTCTTCTGATTTGTGAAGGATAATGGTGAAGAACCCTTTGGATCCTAGCTGTAGGTCATAGTGACCCCTGGGCTTCCACCAGTATTGGATTCATTTGATCAAATCCCTCTCAGAGGGCCATAACCCTAGAAACTTTCCTACCAGAGCATTATCACGCATGTACTGTTTTTGTTCCTCTATACGTGGTGAGCTTACAAGATATTTTGGGGCCTGCGGCGCCTGTGGGATGCACTTTCCGGGAGTCCAAGGGGTCGTCGCTTTTGCTGGGGCCGCCCCCTTGTCTGGATCTATGTCCATATCGCGGTCTTTGAAGGTTCCTTCCTTTAAGAAAGCCGCGCGCAGCTCAGGAGGAGTCTCGAACGTGGGTCTTTTCGTGCTTAGTGCGACATCCTTGCCACTGGTGACTTGGCTGTAAGAAATGCCGGACGACATTCCCTCTTTGTGACTCGGGGGCCCCTGCGGGGCGGCCATCAGAAGGACGCAGTTCGGGACGGCTGGAAGTTACAAAACCCTAGTTGCAGAGCTCGTTTGTGAGCTTGGAACACTTTGGAACAACCTTTCAATCTTAAGTATTAAATATGATATAAGATACAAGTGATAATGGTTATAATGATTAACTTAGAATGAGATTATGACTTATAAGGGTTATGAGTGGTAAGAGTTATATTACAATAACAATGTTATTTATGAACTATAAGGGTTTAATTTCATATAGTTTAATAGTTATATGAATTACATAATATTAAAAATAATGGTATAAGAAATTATAGAGGAGAGATATTACAAGATATAAGAGTTTTAATTTATATAATAATAATATAGTTTAAGGAATAGTATTTAAGATAATTAGAGTTTGGGTTATATATATATATATATATAAACTTATAAAAATATGTGTTATGAATTATAAGGTTTAGGAGTTTCTAAAAAGTAAAGGTTAAAATGTATAATAGTTATTAGTTTTATGAATTAGACGTGTTATAGGTATGATACATGTTATGTGTTAAGGATTTTAATACTTAAAAGTTATAAGTAGATATTTTGGATGACATGTTTATATAGGTTAATATTTATAGTAATTATTTTTGAAGTAAAGCACTATAAAGGTAGTATAAATTAAGAATTATAAATATTAAGCGGTAGATAACTTAAGGTTGAGAAGGGTTATAAAGTTTAGGGATTATGATTTAATTTTGGAATTTATAAGTTAAGTTTAAATGATATTATAAGATTGAAAATGAAAGGTGATATAGAGATGGGTTTTAGGGATTAAGAGTCCATAATATTTAAAAATGTATAAAAGTCAGGTTATAATAATAGTTTAATATGTGATAGGATTATGGGTTCATGGTTTAGTGGTAGTGGATTATTTTAACGATTTAATATAAATGATTGGATGGAATGTAATTGTTAGATTATAATTTTCTAAAGATAAACAATTAAGGATTATAAGATATAATTACATGTGGTTATTTTAAAAAGATAATATAAGTAATAAGTTTAGCATCAATAAAGGGGGTCCAACTTAAAAAACTTTGTGTAAACACGGTAGACAACCCAACTTGAGGGTAAATAAATAAATATGTCTCCTTATCACTCATCCATTACTCCATTACTCATCCATTACTCCTTATGCCATGTAATGCAATGCAAATACAAAATGAATACCAAAATAAAAGTAAATATAATTTTGCATATACAACCTAAGTATAAAAATCACCAATTCTCATTTCTATTAAATTTATTTATATTATTATTTCAAATAAATAATTTAAAAAACAATAATTTACAAACACTCTACATAATAATTATTTTAAAAAATATATTTAAAAACATATGTAATATATTAAAAAACAATAATATTAATATTCTAATAATTATTTTAAAAAATATCTTTTAAAAACATATGTAATATATTAAAAAAACAACAATATTAATATTAATCATAATAATTATTTAAAAACATATGTAATATATTAAAAAACAATAATATTAATATTATAATGTAACAAAATTTTGAAATTATAATTACAATCATAATATTTTATGAAATTTGTTTTATTAAATACTTTTACTTAAAACACCATGATATTTTATTAGTCCCTGTCATGGGACTATAGCAACGAGTTTTCTTTTGATGTGACAATAATTTGCCTTTTACCATAAATTTGTGTTTGCAATGTAATGGTTAACATAGGAAAACAAATATATATATTTGGATATAATAAAAATATTTGTGTTTTTCATTTCTAATTGGTTGATAGAATTGAAATCTTATTGCTCCCTTCACCTTTTTCAATATGTAGAATTAATTACATAATCAATGAATTTTACCAATCACCACATCTAAATATAAAAGTTGTACTATGTATTTATTATTATGCATTACTATATTTATATTATATTTATTATCTAATATATTATTTATTATTATATTTATAATATATTTATTATATTTATATTATATTTATGAATATTATACATTTTGAATAACAAGCAACCCTAAATTATTATCTTTCAACAAAAAATATTCATTACTTGTGCATTTAGTTATATTAAGTTTCATTGTTCAACATGTATTTCCCAACTAACTCGGCAAGAGACTTTGTTGCCATACAATCCTTGTTATTATAAAAGTGAAACCATATTCATAATTATCTTTTTTTAATTTACATACCATGTACAAAATAAGCTTTCTATAACAAAACTTCAACCATGCAAACAATATAAGTAATTATTCTAACTTCATGTTATAATTTAACAAAACATTAAATAAACACCCTAATATTTTATTGTAAAAAATTAAACTCTATTCATAATCACATTTTGCTTATAACCTACATATCATTTACAAAATAACCTTTATATTATAATATAACAAAACTATAACCATATACTATAAGTAATTATTTTAACCTTTATATTATAATTTAACAAAACTTATATTAATGAAAATTATTCTTATGTTTATTTTAAACATATATTAAAAATATAAATTATTATAAAAAACAAATAACTTATTTTTTATATTATTTATTTAAAAAAAATAAAAATAAAAACCAAACAATTCTTAACAAAAATTTTATTTAAAAAAATCCCTTTTGAATCTCTATCGCGTAAAAGTCCTCTTGTTGTCATAAGATTTATCTTACAAGAAAAACTGAATTTGATAATTGTACCATCGTGGATGGGCATATAAGACAACGGTATGGTATTTACGTTCAGATCAATATGTTGTTGGGTCCATTCCAATTGGGGACTCCTAGATCGATAGGTCATTGGGTCAATTCCAAGTGGGGACTCCTATATTTAGTCGTTTGCCTATTTAGTTATTTGCCTGTAGCTGAGCACGTGGAATTTTATACTTTATAGACTTTTATACTGCAAGGAGTTTAGGAGTTAAGTTTTGTTTTCACAAAAAAGTTTTGAAAAATAAGAAGGAAGTGATATGCATATAAAATTACTCATACCTCTACTCCAACGAGTTTAGGATTTAAAATAAAATACCGAGAAAATAGAAAAACAGAATTGGTAGAGAATTGGTAAGACTTAATTGAATACTATTAAGCTAAACATCAACACATTTATCAAACTCGAAATGCATCTAATAGTTTTAAAAAGAAAAAAATGTTTAAATAGTCTAAGAGAAACCAAACCACAAGAAATTAAAGTTGGCTTCCAGCAATAACATTGGGAAAAGTAGTGAGAATGGTAAAATGTTATTTGGAGTGGTAAGTGAAAAGCAATAATTTTCAGAAAAGCAAATTTGCTTACTTTAAAAAAATAATGGCATCTATCCAGTTAGGAATCCTTTCAAAGTTGCTACAATATTTTCATTTTCGGAAAGTGTTAATAGCAAAAAAATAGTGATTAAAACCTGCTATGGAGATAAATTTTTAGACTTACAGAAAATAAATTTAATAAGATACATTTAAACAACCAATACAAAAAAAAATTGTGAATTTAAGGTTTTGAGACGAGGGTTAAATAAGTAGGTGAAAAATATCATTTTCCAGTAAGAATTTTTAAACATCAGAAAATATGTTATTGGTCCAAAACTTTGAGGCATATGATAGGAATGAAACTCTGTCTTTTATAGCACTTAGAGATGACTATCCCCACTACCTATTAATAATCCAATTATGATAAGTTTTTCCATCTTAAAAAAATAAAAAATCTTACTACTTTTCAATTGATATTAAAATTTCACTTACAGAACAAAGATGGTTTAATTCTTAGTTGTTAGCATGTATGTTCAGAACTAAAATCAAACAACACAAAAATCAGCCAAACATGAACATACAACCATTATAAAACCAACCTAATAATGTCAAGTATTATAGCCTAGAACTCTGAATAATACTTTGTTAGTTTCTCATCAAGGGATCCTAATTTCCATCAACAAAATTTAATGGTATGAAAATACACTTCCTTGAAATATACACTCCAACAAGTGTTAATGATATGGTGTTAATAAAATACTTGATCCCACTATACAATTTGAGGTTGGATTCTCATTTAGTACAACTATAATCCTGAGAGAATCATTTTAGTGATCCTTATAGTGGAATAGTAAGAATCATAATGGTAATATAATGGAATAGTAAGAATCATAATGGTAGTAAATATTTTAGAGACAATGAGATTTAATTGAGATATTTAAGAAAATGATTTATTTTGAATTGCTAAGAGAGAAAAATAAGTGATCATGGTGTGAAAGAATCTTAACTCTTAAAATATAAGAGAGAGATTGAGAGGTTGTGGTTGGTAGGTTTGGTAGAGATTGAGAGGTTGTGATTGATAGGTTTGGAATATGTATGGGGATATTTTGGTAAAATCTAAGATATAAATCACTGCTAAAATTAGAATCACCATCAAATACTATGAAGGTAATGATACCTAGAAAATTGAGTTATATTTTACACTTTGATGGTGCGACTGCGCTCCTACCTACCCCACAGGGTCTCTGTGCATGACCTCCCGGTCTTTAAGGATCATTCAGTGTTCCCTTCTGAGCCAAATTAACTCTTCTGATTCCCTACTTGAATCTCCCTTGAACCCGATCCACAGGTCCTTTCTTCACCCACACAGCTTTCTGCACATGACCGCGCTCTTTCCCTGATCTTAATTTCGAGTTTCGGGTTTTCTTCTTTCTCGATGTCAAGATTTCTTGTACTCTCGAATCCCCGATCTCCGATGAGCTCTCTTCCGGCCTTAGCCCCTTATAGCTAGGCTTTGGTCCATATGACCGCTTTCCATAAGACTGCAGCCTTATATTCCTTCTCGTTGGGGTTTTGGGCTTCAAAATCCCAATGTGCTCCAACTCCCGTTAGCCCTCCAGGATAAGCTCGTGGTCCACGTGACCATCCCCCTATATGATCATAGCCATACCTCCTCATCAGGGTTTCAGACTTTTCAATGTCGAAACACATATGTCATTAGGATTCACGATTCCTCGAATCCCGATTCTCCGCTATGCTGACAGTTGGCCCACAATGGCACTTTTCTCCTTGTCGGGGTTCCGGACTTCGCGATTCTGAAATGCCCAAACCACTTGTCACCAGGATTCCCGATATCCCGATGACCAAAATGTCGATAGACGACTTCCTGTCGGGACTTTCCCCGATGGCTCCGATTGCTGCCGCGTGTCCCAAGAATGGACGGTTCAGATTCCTCCTCACGTTTTTGAGACTTCTGATGTCCCGATTTTCACAACCTCAGGAATTCCGATTTCTCGAACACCGATATCCCGATGTCTAGTGCCCGGATCTTCGGAATGGACGATCACGTGACACGCATCCTCTCTCAGATGGACGGCCCATATTTGTGTCAGGGTTTTCAAGGTGGACTTACCCGATCTCCTGTCCATGGGAATGTTGATATCCTGACTTTCGACGCCTCGATGTCCGCCACGCGACTCCACAAATGGATGGTTCTGATCCTTCCTAGGACTTTTACTATGGAAATCCCCGATCTCCTATCCACGGGGCTCCCGATGGTAAACCTCATGCAGCTCCTGTTCGATCCGACGACTGACGGGTAATTTGCTCAATATCTGACGGTTCAGATCCGTTCTGCCTGTGCGCTCCTCCAGAGGCTAAACTCTACGCACCTTCACCCGATCCAACAGCTGATGGGTATCTGAGTGAGATCTGACGACTGACGATCTCCTCCTCTGTGCGCTCCTCCTGCTCCTTCTGGACGTAGAAACCAACGGTCCAGATCTCTTCCCTCCGCCGATCCGATGGCTGTTGTTCTCTCTTGAGCTTGCGCACTCCTTCTTCCCAACCTTGGGAGAATTTCCAAGTCCTCAAAGGCCTCGACCTTTGCTTCGTCTCCGCGAACTCCACGACGTTGTTCCTCCTGAGCTTTGCTCCTTTCGAAGCCTTGAAGGATTCTTCAACTCCTGTGCCTCTGCAAAGTCTTCACACACCCACAGTGTTGTCTCTCCTGAGATTCTCACACGCTCAGACCCCTAAGGGATTTTGTCCTTCTTCCTTTCTCCCTCAGATGGAGAAATATGGATGCCCTCCTGGTTATCCTTCACTCAAGCAACCTCTTGCTGAGCCTATCAGGGTGTTCAACAACCCTGTGAAGATCCCTCAGTGGATTCTTCTTCAAATCTCAAAACTCAAAGATTTCTCTTCTTCCTGTGCCTGTCTGCACACTGTCTCAATGCCCTCCTGGCAGAGTATCCTTCCACAGAACGTTCAGCAGTTCTGTCTCCTTCTCCTGTGCACCTATACACTCGCTCGATGCCCACTTGGCAGAGCTCTCAGAATGCTCAGTGATTCTAGTCCTCTTTCTGAACTCGCATTAGAGTTTTTATCAATGCACCACTGTGCATATCCTCAATGCCCACTTGGCAGAGCTCTCATAATCCTCAGTGATTCTGTTTCTTCCTGAACTCACAGTAGAGTTCTTCCTCTGTGCACTCCTTCCACCTGCTCAATGCCCACCTGGCAGAGCTTCATAGAACTCCTTAGAGCTTCTGTCTGCAACTATGTCTCTCCTCCACAGCCTTGCCTCCAAGGTATTCAACAACCTTGAGGTCTTTCTCCTGAGTTGTTGACTCCAGTTCTTGTGCCGCAACACGTCTTCGTCTGAACCCGTAGAATTCAAAAGTGCAACCTCTGTGCATGGCTATTAGAACTCACAAGGTTCTGTCACACCCTCCTGGTGTGAAGCCTCAAAGACCTTCAACCCTGGAAATCAAGAACTCCTGCAAATGCCTAACATACCTCTACAACATATAAAGAACACTCACAGACATCCATTCAACACACAGTAATGTAGGAAAAACTACTCTTTGTATTAAATATGGCAAATGCCTATATTTACAAGGTGTTCCTGAGCACGGCCTGTAACAAGGTCTCAGCTCCTCTCTTCTGCTCTTTATTGGCTGACTCTCTACACAACTACTTCTCTTCTCCTACAAAATGAGATACAAAATCTCTTTTACCTGAGGGGGCTCTTAGAGCGCTTCCCTCTAGCCTACCTACCCTATTCAATTACATTGAATGGGTTGTCTAGTCCAGAATCAGACCTAGATCTCAGCCATACAAACATTAAAGGTCGATCTACCTAATGTCTGCACAAAGGCACAGCTTCACAGCTCACCAGCTTAGACATTTAATTACATTCAATTCAGATTTAAATGAGGACTGCGCCTCTCTCTTCAGCTTTAAATGCACACGCTCGACGTGGCTAGCTGGCTGTCTAGCTGATGTGGAGAGATGCTCCTGCATCACACTTCAGTTTACCTAAAATTGAGTAATTATACCAAAAAAAGGTATTTTCTAAAAATAAAGAAATCTGGTAAAATTAAGGTTTTTATTTATTGAAAAGTTGCATTAGGATGGGATTCAACAAAAGGATTTTGTGAGGTGTTAAGCTATATCTAGTGAAATTAGAGGTATTATTTAATATTTCATGAACCCATTGATTCATTAAGTAGAGACCCTATACAAATAGCTAACACCACAGATTGAGCGGTCTTCTAGTCTTCTCTTCCACCTAATTGACCATAAGCAATATTGCTATCAAAAGTATATGAAGGACCCTAACCCACATCTTTCTCTCCTCTCGGAGGTAAGGTAAGGAGAGTGGGGTTTTAAGAAGACCACTAAGTATTGATATCTTGGATGATAGGAAATGGAATCAAAAACATTTTATAAAATCTGCTTCATTAAACACCTTTATATAAAACACCCTAATATAATATTGCAATAAAAAGTTAAACTATATTCACAATTAATTTTTTAAAAATTATATAAGATATACAAAACAAACTTGTATTATAATCTAATAAAACTTAAAAAAAAAAATTAAAAAAAATTATTCTAAATTTTAGACTATCATTTAACTAAACTTCAATCAATATTTTAATATTTATTTGAAAGAAAATAATTATTTTTTATATAATTAATATTTTAATATTTGTTTAAAAAAAAAATTATTCTTAACTAAAGTTCAATCAATACTTTAATATTAATTTAAAAAAGTAATTATTCTTTATATAATCAATACTTTAATTATTTGGAAGGAATTTAATTATTTTTTATATAACCAAATTTAATAAAAAACATACAATTATTCTAAACATATATTAAAAGGAAATATTAAATTTATTATAATAAATAAAATAAATTATCTATCATATATATATATAATTATTAAAAAATCTTATTTCTCACTGTGCTTCATTAAAATTTATTTTATAAAAAAACTTTTTGAATCTCTACTATGCTTGATTCCACTTGTTGTCATGAGATTTATTTCGCTTGATTTTTGTGGTCATGAGATTTATTCCACTTTTTGTGATGAGATTTATCAACTGCCCATTAAAAAATGAATTTCATCATTTTATCTTAGCTCATAAGATATAACTTTTAAACTTTCAAGACATTTGTACAGGATTTCTTGTTAGAATCTTTTGTGAATGGTTTTCTCAACTTATAAATCTTTATATATAAATATAAAGTGATATAAATCCTTATTTATTTTTATATAATAATAATAATAATAATAATAATATTTTGTTTTTTTATAAGTTTGACTTGTTTATAATTAATTTTTTTTTAATTTTTTTTAAATTTTCACAAAAGATACATGATAGTGTAGACTTGGTAACTAAATGCTAAGTTTTGTGATGTTATAAAAATATATAAATATCATGGAATAATATTCATAGATACCTCCATTCAATTATATAACATGCTTAGAAGATGGGTTTTGTTGGGTTTCAATGAGCCAATAAAAAATGTAAAAAATGTTCTACTAGTGTTGAGTTCACAAAAGTTGAGATTTGCAAAGTAAAAAAGAAGTTGGGATTGGAAAAACTTTGAAGTTAAATGATATGAGATAAATTCATTAAAATTAAGAAATTAAAAAATATAGAAACATAATTACAATTTTTTTAATCTCATCAATAATGGTGAATCTAACTTCTAATTATATAATATAGTGTCTAAAATTATGGATTTTTGGGAACTGTTATGATCTGATATATGGATATGGATCTGTGTGAATTGTTGCTATCTGAAGCACAATAATAAACAAATGGAGTTTACTATCCTCAAAAAATAAAGATGATCATATTCACCACTTTAAGAAAACAACATTGGTTGGAATTAGGAAGGAAAAATGTTGAGGCTTCACAATCAAACCCTTACAAGTTACAGATCTAAATGGAAAATAAGTTATAAGTAATATCAAACTGTAACCTATCATAAAACTAAAAAGTATTTTAAAAAATATCCTACACACCGGCTTAATAACATGGAGAAAACCAACTAAAAAAGCAAATTATAAATAATAGATTTATATGTAACAAAAATTCAAACTATATGTAACTATTACATGAGATAATAAATAAGAAACTAATATGAATTTAAATTTAATTTTCAACTAATAAAACTACAGTGGAAAACTATTTTCTGCATTATATATAATATAATTTGTAATATCTAATTCAATTAGTAAAACTACAATGCAGAACTATTTTCTGCATTATATATAATATAATTTTTAATATCTAATAATAATAAGTTAAGATTTATTGAGTTTAAACTTCTATGAGAAAAACATAATAGAAGACCTTAGAGTTTCAAGAATGTTCACTCTAAAGCATAAAGAAAACGTTGTGGATTATATAATATCATCTGTCTTTGGTGGAAAAATATCCCGGGAAAGACATATTAAGCAAAAGATTTTTATATTATATTAGGAAAGACAAAACAGTACATGTGACCATGGGCGGTTGGCGGTTACTTAAATGAAAAGAAATATGTGAACATGGTAGCGGGTTACTTTGCAGATTTGCTAAAGCCGGGACCGGGACCTGGAGCAAGTCCGTGACTGGTTTGACTAGCCTGTTATTTTTTATAAAGTAAGTTTAATCATTTTTTAATGGTCACATTTTTGCATATGAGAGGTTTTAAAGAAGAAAAATGGCTGAAGAGATGAAAAAAATATTACCTAATAAATTTAAATTGAATATTATTTATCGTGACATTGTATTAGCTGGAGAATGAATCAAATTATTAAAAAAATTAAATTACTTTCACAAGAATATTGGGAAAATTAGTGAAAAGAGTAAAATGTATTAAAAAAACTTACAGGACAAGTTATAAATTTCAAGGAAGCAAATTTGCTTACTTAAAAAAAAAAACAAAAGGATGAAATGAATCCGGTTAGGAACCTTTTACAATTGCTACATTTTTTTTCATAATCTACAAGTAATGAATGCATAACAGTAGTGATTAAAGCTTTTTACCTTAAGAAGAAATATTAAATCAAAAAATAAAAAAAAGAAATTTAAAATTATGAATTTAAGATTTTGATATGATTTTATGTGTTAAATAAGTTAGTGAAAAATATGATGTTGGAGTAGGAATTATTTATTTTTTTAATTGGCTAAGAGTTCCTTTAACCCAAGGAAATAGGTTAATGACTCAAAACTCAAAGGCATATGGTAGGAGTGAAAGTATGATCCTTATAGACCACCAAATGATTATTTTAAATGACATTGTTTTTTTTCAAATAACCTATTAACAACCAAGTTATGATGAGTTTTTTCACCTTACAAAAAAAAAAAAAAAACTTTTTAGTGGAGTTCACTTGCACAACAAATATGGGTTAAACTCTTAGTCGTTAGCCTCTATGTTCAAAAATCAAATCAAAAAATTAGCCAAACATAAACATACAACCACTATAAAACCAACCTAATAATGTAAAGTAGTATAGTTTGAGACTCTGCAATATAAACTCCAACAAGTGTTAATGGTAGAGTATAACTAAAACACCCTAGTGTTAATGATACAATGTTACTAAAACACCCTATCCCACAATACAATTTGAGGTTCGATTCTCATTTAGTGCAACTATAATGGAATAGTAAGAATCATACTAGTAATAGAGGTTGAGTTATATTTTACAAAAGGTATTTGCTAAAAACAAGGTTTTTATTTATTGGAAAGATGTATTAGGAGGGGGGTTATCTAAAGTATTTTAGGAGGTATTTAGCAATATCTAATGAAATTAGAGGTATTCTTTATTATTCCATGAATCCACTAGTTCACTAAGTGGAGAACCTGTGCAAATAGCTAACCACAAAAATTGAGCGACCTTCTGATGTTTATGAAAATTGAATATCCCTATGGGGAAATCCAATAAAGATATAGTAGCTATAATTATAGACAAACTTATATGACTACAAGACATTTGAAATTGAAAAAACTTTGAAGTTAAATAGACTTTTATTAGTAAAGATGTGATGTTTTATAGAAATGTAACAATGGAAAATTTATTTAAAACTAACACACTAAAATAATTATAAACTAAATTATATATATTATTAATCTTGAACCTTTTGCTACTACTAATTATATAATGTTGAACCTATGCTACCACTAATTATATAATCTTAGCACTTAATTATAATGGAATAAATGCTTACATGCATTGCAAAAAGAACTGATTTATAAGTAATGAGCTCTTAGCCTTTATTTAATAAAGTTATTATCATCTAATGAATACTTACATTGAAAATTTGTGATGGATATATCATACTTGCATTGAAAATTTGTAATGAATATCTAGGCCTAGTTATATGAACAACAAGCCACTCTAATAACACAAAGTTACATGCTATTGAATAATTTTTTAATATAAAATTAACACGTTCTTTGTTTAGATGGAGGGGAAAAGTTTAATAAAGTGGGAAAAGGTTGGAGGGGAAGAGCTTAATCCAATGGGAAAATTAGTTATAGCTATAGCTTTATTATTAATTAATAAGATTTTTTTTATAATGTAAACAAAGTATCAATGTGAAGGAATTCCAATAAAAATTATAATAGATATAATCATGCATAAATACTTATAAGAAATAGAAAAATTTCAAAATGGAGAAAATGATTATAATAAATATAATTGTGCATAAATGCTTGCAAGAAATAGAAGGAATCCAAAATTGAAAAAGCTTTGAAGTTGCATTGATTTTAAATTGGCAAATTTATTAAAAATACAAAAAAAAAAAATTAGAAAGAAAAAAACATTTATATTTTATTTTAATAATTATTAACCTATACACTTAATTATATATTAAGATATTATATTTTTTTTAATAATTACTAATCTGTGGACCTAATTATATATTTAGATATAAGATTAATCATATATTAAGATGTTAATGTTTTTTTGAGAAATACCCAAATAACACCTAAATAAAAAAAATGCAAGTTTCACCCTAGGCATATCCTCCTAAACCAACCAAGTGTTCCACTCATACTATATACAAGTTTGCAAACTCTTGTGCAATATTATACCACTCTAGTTTGCAATGCAAACTCTTGTGCAATATTATACCTCTTGTTTAGAAAAACTTTTAAAATTAAATGTTTATAGTCGTAATTATCAGAACTCGTTCCTAACATTAAGGAACATTTTCAAAAGATCAACGAATTCATCCCATTCTTAAACGGTTCTAGGTGACAGGTGACGTATTATGTTTAACTATGGATAACTAAGAAGGTTTATTGGATATCCTTAAAATAAAAAATACTTAAATACATATTTATATATATTAATTTTTTTTCTAAAATTAGTCAAAACAAAATACACTTTCTAATTCTACATTAATAAACTTAGTGTAGCTAATTTAGCATTACTAAACTTACTGTAAAATCAACTAGAATTATTATTAATGGGCTGGTGTCTGGGTTAACTATACTTTGGATAACAAGCATAGGAGCGGTTGGTTATTTATATGGTTTGTTCACTTGGGTTTTTTTGTGATAAAATAAAACAAAGCTGGAAGGGATAAATGTGAAATGGAGAACAGAACTAGGGAATTGAAAGGGTAAAATGTCAGCTCGAGTTAGTGGAATATTTACGAACTGGTAACTAATGATATTAATTATGGAGTTAATGTGTACTAAAAAAATACAATTATAGTTAATTTTTATAATGACAATCTCTGTTTTTATAAAAAAAAAATGTACAATTTTATTTTTGATAATGACAACTTCTGTTATAATTTTATAATATAATAGAAAAACATTTTCATGGAATGTAAATATCTTTATCCATTATTGTAAGATCCTAACCCAAAATCCATCATGTTTTCAATTATTAAATTAATTTTAATCTCTAAGCATTTAATAAATTTTAAGAATAATAAGAAGTAATCCTTCCAACTATTAAACTAATCATAACTCAACCATTTAAAAATTTTTAACAAGATTAATGAGTAACCCTAAACTTAGGATTTGAAAAAACTTAAATAAAAATAAAATCCATCTTAAAAATCTATTTACTCATCATATTTTCTTAACATTAAAACCTCCCCCATTAATACAATTGTCATTTAAGCACCACACAATACTAGGAAATGCTTATATGTCCAAAAATGTAATCTACTCTGCCACAACACACCACAACACAGTACATTTTTGCACATATAAAACACATTACCCATAACTTTCTTCCTTAAAGTAGTCATATTGTAAAGATAAAATGGTATGTATTGTCCCTTGCATCCTTGTTTTCAAACACATGGACTTTTATGCAACCAATCATCCTTGTTTTCAAACACATGGACATTGCATCTTTACTTTCAAACACATGAATAAGTATCTAAGAACAACTATTTCTTCTATATGTGAAAACAATTTTGTACAATAAATATTATAATATTTATGATAGTCATAAATACCTTCAAATATTATAATAATATAATAAATAATAATCATAAATACATTTAGACTTAAAAAATGATTTTTTATGGGTTAAACAAATTAATTAGAAAAAACTCAACTAACAAAAATAACTTAAACAATAATCTGAATTTCCTTCCACCCCCTTCCATTTTGAGTTTCCTTCAAGTAATTATTAATTGTTTATTACACAAACAAATACCACATAAACTTTTACTACTATTCTCCTATGTTCGTAAGACATTCCTAAGAAACTATCAAAGTTATGCCATCCCATATAATTTCCCAAAAAGAAAAGGGTAAATGACATGGATTAAATGCCATGTACTCCCAATATAACATGTTCAATTCACAATCCAGTTCATTTGGGACAACTTGTAGAATTAGAATATTTAAAATTCTCTTTTATAAAAGTCATTAATAAATTATAGATAGCTTTTAACAGGTTTTAAATTATGGATAGTTTTCAAAAGGTTTTTAACAACTTAGTTATATTCATGAAAATTATTAGTCCATTTTCTCCATATAATTCTCTTCTAAACTCTAATCAACAGAAATTTAATTTAATGAAGTAATTTTTTTCATTAACCTTTATCTACTAATGAAAATGATTAAATGATTGATTAAAATAAAAGAGAATTGGTAAGAAATAATTGAATAGTAATAAACTAAATATCAATATATAGAAGAGGATTTTGTCAAAGTCCTCGTTGAAAAAAATTGAGATTATTTTTTTAAGAAAATGTATCTATGAGTTTTAAAAGGAGACAAATTTTTAAATAACCTAAAAGATAAGAAATTAGTTATTAAGAAAATTAAATTGAATACTATATAAGGAGTCATTGTATTCTCTCCAGGAGAAACCAAACCTCTAGAAACTAAAGTAGCCATTGCATAACAACAGTGATTGAAACTTAGTATGGTGATTGAAACTTGCCATGGAGATACATTTTTAGATTTACCTTACAATAAATTTAAGGAGAAACAATAAACCAACCAATTAAAAACACACAAAAAAGGAATTTAATGTTTTGAAATAATTTAATATGGGTTAAATAAGTTGGTAAAAAATATGATGATGGAGTAAGAATTAAAAGTTTTTCAGTTAGTTAAGAGTTTAAACTGTCTTCCTTGAACCTAAGGAAATAGGTCAATAACCCAAAACTCAAAGACATATAGTAGGAGTAAAATCCCACCCTTTATGGACTACCAACTAATTATTTTGAATGACATGAGTTTCCTTAAATAAAAATGATAAATCAGTCCACATTGAGAGAAAAAGGTGGAGAGATGACTACCCTTAGTCCACATTCAGAGATAAGGTGGAGAGACAACTACCCTCGCTATCTATTAAAAATAGAATTATGATAAATCTTTCCACCTTTCTTTCAAACACAAATAAATATGCAACCAGCTAGCCCTAAATGGAACGTGGTAAACCAACTAGCCCTAAAATAGAAAAACTTATTCATTTAACTAAAATTAAAAAACTGTTTTCTCCCATTACTTGTTCACGCCATCAACTTGGTTAGGGTTGAATCTTTAGTTTCCAATAACAAGGTTAGGGTTTATTGGGCACCCTTAAAACGGAGAAATACTTAAGATGACTTATTCTTTTTGACTGAATAATGTACATACATATGAATTTTTAGTGTCCAATAATAAGGTTTACTAAATACTCTTAAAATAGAAAAATACTTAAGTACATGTTTACATATATATTAATTTTTTTCTTAAACTGAGAGGAAAATACTTAAGTACTGGTTAATTCATCATCATTAAACTGAGAGAAAAATCATTACTGACAGGCCCCCTTTTTCTTACACTTCACCTCTCCCTATCTCTTGACAAATAATAGGCATTTTATCTACTCATGTTCTCAAAGTTTAAAAGTGACTTCATCGCATAAATGAATTTAGATCTAGAAAATGAGTTTTTTTAATAAGTTCAGTTAATTAATTAAAAAGAATTCAATCAACAAAACAAATGAGTTTTTTTAATAAGTTCAATTAATTAATTAAAAAAAATTCAATCAACAAAACAATATTGTGTGTAATTATAAAAAAAATTAAAACTTAATTAACAATGTACTTATTTATAATTATAAAAAAAAATTAATTATAAAAAACTTAAAGCTTAACCAACAATATAATTGTCTACAATTATAAAAATAAAATTATATTTAAAAATAAAATTTCACATTTAAAGACTAACTAAGAAATAAATAATTTTGTCTTGCCCTCTCCCATTAAGTCTTGAGCCCTCTCTCATTAATGTAAGTTTCCTTACAAGTAATTGTTAATTGTTTATCAAAAAACAAATGTCATATAAACTTTACTACTATTCCTATGCTTATCACAATCAAATGTCATATAAACTTTACTACTATTCCTATGCTTATCACAATCTCTAGTTGATACTGCTATCAACACTCCTTCATATTGATTTAATTAAAAAGTAATAAGTCTTTGTAAAATAAAGTAAGGAAATAAGAGAAGGATGTGATAATTTCCATTGTAAAGATAGATATATGGATAGATATATATAGTGTAAAATTATCCAAATCTAACACATTAAATTAAAAGAGTTAAAAATATAATTACAATTATTTTTAATTTTAATAATAATTGTACTCTTAATTATATCATATGATACTATTTTTTTTTTAAAGAAACTATGAGAATTATATTATCAATTAGATTTTCCTAAAAAACTATCAAACTGAATTATACCATCTCATAAAATTTTCCAAGAAGAAGAGAGTAAATGGCATGGATTAAATGGGATGTACTCTTAATGTAACATGTTCAGATCCACAATCCATTTCATTTGGGCAAACTTGTAGAGTTGAATATTTAGATTTTTTTTTTAAAAACCATTAATAAATTATGGATAGCTCTTAAAAGGTTTTAAATTATGAATAGCTTTCAAAAGGTTTTTAACAACTCAATTATATTCATGGACATTACTAATCCATTTGCTCCACGTAATTATCTTCTAAACTCTAACCAGCCAAGATTTTTAATGAGGTAATCTTTTTTATTAATCATTATCTACTAATAAAAATGATTAAATGCTTGATTAAAATAAAAGAGAATTGGTAAGAATTAATTGAATAGTATTAAACTAAATATCAAAGTCCTTGTTGAACAAAATTGAGATTATTTTTTTACAAAAATATATGAGTTTTAAAAAGAGAAAAATGTCTAAACAGAAGAGATGAAGAAATTAGTTCCTAAGAAATTTAAATTGAATACTATTCAAGAGATTGAAGTTTTCTATGAAGACACATTTTTCGATTTACCTTACAATAAATTTAAGGAGAAACAATAAACCAACCAATGAAAAACATGAAAAAAAGAATTTAAGGTTTTGAAATTATTTAATATAAATTAAATAAGTTAATAAAAAAAATATGATGATGGAATAAGAATTAAAAGTTTTTTTAATATAATTGAAATTATTTTATCATATGTTTTCATGGTAGTTATGGGATTTCTACTTATTTTACATATGGTCATAAAATCATAAAATTAATTGAAAGATTTCGATGATTTCTGTTAGTTAACTACCGATTGTACCCATCCAATTCTTAAACCCAAAAAAACATACACAGGAATTGAATTGCCTCCATTGAATTCTTAAACTGTCCTCGGTAACCTCTTCTTTTTTTATTGGATAATCTACATACATATAAATTCTTTAGTGTACTGGGCACCCTTAAAACAGAGAAAAGAAATACTTAAGATGCTTTTAATTTTTAATTGGATAATCTACATACATATGTGTCCAAATACATTTGAATCTTTAGTGTTCAATAACAGTAATAGGGTTAAGGTTTACGGGACACCCTTAAAACATTAAAACATAGAAATATTTAAGATGACCTATTCTATTCTTTTTCACTGGATAATCTACAGACATACTAATCTTCTGTGAAGGTTAAGGTTTACTGGGTACCCTTAAAACAGAGAAATACTTAATTACATGTTTATGTGTTAATTTTTTTTATAAAACTAATCAAAACACTACTGGTTAATTCAACATCATTAAACTGAGTTGAGCGCAAAATTACACTGCAGAACTGTACTATCCAATAACAAAACTACAATTAAATTTACTCTCGATAATGGCAACCTCTGCAACAGTACAATTAATCTGACATAGAATTCAAACATGATACACAGTCAAGAGTATAAACAGTGGGTATTATTTGTTTCTATTGCATTAAGTTATTGCTATTTAAAAAAAAGGAGCTATGAGTAGGAAATGGTAAACTAACTTACCTGTTTCGTTCATTTTTCTTTTGCATTTGGGTGTGTAGAAAATCCAGTCCCTCCTACTTCTACCCTTGGTCGGCCAAGCCTTCTCTTTAATTGTTTCATCTGTGTGATTAAAAATTGACACCACGAGTTCAGAAAATAGAAATCTAATTTTGATAAATGAAATCCTAATCCAACAAAATAACAGAAGAAATTAAGGAATATGCTATCACCTTAGCCAATCGAACTCCATGCCACATTGTCTTAACAGATTCTGTGTGCCTTCCCTCAAATGTTTGTTGGTTCTGCCCGTTTTCCCACAGAGCACATGCATGCATTCAAACACACAGAGCACATGCAGAGCACAGATGAATACCTAGAAACACACAGAGCATACAAACAGACAGAGGAAGAAACAGACGAATACAACACAGAGCATACAAACAGACGAATACAACACAAAAATCACAGACGAATACCTACAAACACACAGAGCACATGCATGCATACAAACATAACATAACAGACAGACGAATAAATAGACGAAAACCTACAAACACACAGACATTGGACGAGAGAAGCGGGCGAGCAAGTTTATATGCACAAAACGGTGGTGATTTTCCTTATTTAGAAGGTTCGATCAAGATTCATCCAACGGATACTATTAAGGAAATTCAAATTGAACCGTTGGGTCAAGATCAGATTTGATCCCAGCGTAACGCGGATGATGGATGGTCAATTGACACGTTGGACAACTTGGACGGTAAATTCATATGTTTATGGTAATTTCATTTCAAGATTAATATTGAGATCCAACGGTAACCTTGAGCTTGGTGTAAAGTCAGAAAAATCAAATTAAACATAACAGACATGTCAGACATAAGTTCAAATTCAACCCTTGGATGGGATTTTAGTTAAGATCGGACGATAGATTAATAAAAATGCCAGAAAAAGTTTTAAACTTTTCCTGCACGTCATGTATTTTAAACTTTTTGCATACTTACTTTTTATAAAAGTAATTTCTTTCCAAAGCACTCACAAAATTGATTTATAAACACAGAATATAAAGTAAACCAATTCAAATGAAGGACGTCTCTTATATTCTCAAAAATATATTATTTATGAATATGGCATGTTAGGTATTTTTTTATAATTTTAATTAAATATTTAATTTACTTGTTTTCAAACAAATGAATAAATATTTTATAATTATAAAATATTTATTTCAAGTATGATAGGTTGCACATGTTGATAATGTATGTGTTTTCTTATCCTAATATAATAGAAAATTATTTATAAAAGTATGTGTTTTCTTATCCTAATATAATATAAAATTATTTATAAAATTTGTTTGTTTCCTTATTGACTATCTAACCATGCGTTGGATATATATTAAATTTTGGTATTCAATTTACTTATAATAATAATATATAATATTTTTTGAATTTTATTAAAATAATTTAAAATTGTAAATAAATTTGATATTATTATTGTTAATTAAATATATTTGTAAATGATAAGAGATATGAAACTCACTATTATGTTTTAATCACTTAATTAATTATGTAATTCACATAGTTTAAATACAAGTTATTTTCATAAAATCCAAGATATGTATCATTATTCATTGCTCTCAATCCATGATGAAAATGAAAAAATGAAAAAATATTTTAGCTTAATTAAGTTGATGGTAATGATGATAACTATCTCTCATGCCAACTTTCTTATGTTTCTTTGGTTTCATATGTTAACAACTTATGAAGATTAGTTGAGTTACAAATATTGTGAATGAAATTGAGACTTAGTGTGGGCATAGAAGGAGACCCTAAAATATTGTTTTTCATTCTCCACCTTCTTAGTATCAATATGAGTACTGTTAGATGAGTAGTGTTACAAGTATTGTGAAATTGAGACATAACGCTAGAATAGGAGAGCACTCTAAGAGAGTGTTTTTCATTCTCCACCTTCTTAGTATCACAAATATTATGAATTCTTTCTCCCATGGTGTTTTATGTCTAGTCCAAGCACTCAATTATACTATGAAACTAGTGAGAGTTCATATTTATTTTACTAATGTTAATTTAGTTGTGATAGTACTTTGTATGTTATATATGGGTGAGTGCAAACTAATGATGGCCTCTTATGAAGCATTAGTGGCAATTGGAGAAACAACAATAACTTGGATGGATTATTTAAAGTACTTTTACAATGAATTTGAATATGGTGTAAGAATAACTTCGAGAGATTATTCAAACTACTTTTAAAATGAATTTGAATATGGTGTAAGAATATGAAACGTATAAATTGAATTATCTTTCCGAATATACAACTTTTATTCATAGACATTGTGAATAACTAGGTCAAATTTTATTTTTTCTAATAGTGGTATCTTATATTTCCAACAAAATATAAGGTATATGTTTTTGTTCGTGCAGGTGTTGAATATCTTGACGATGGAATTTCATTCCAAAAACTTGTATGCTTGTACAAAACCCGTTTTTCTTGTACCGTGTATTTTTTGGAAATTTTTAATATTAATTTTATATTTTTTTTAAATTATCAAAGTCAACATATGCCTGAAATTACAATGTCTTTCGTTCATGCAGGATGGATCTTAGCATGATAAAAAAAAAAAATTATCTGTCTCCTCTAGTGTCACATATAACTCATTTGATAAATGGTTAATCCATGAAAAAATTATAGTAGAAATAAGAGAGGTATGTATTCTAGGATTTTGATATAGGTGAAGACAAAAATAGATTAAAAATAGTAAACAATATTTGTTTAAAAAAATTTACATATTTGAAATCTGAATAGCCGACTTGATCTATGTCTAAAGCTTCTTCAACAAATAAATGGTTTAGCCTATAGAAAAATAACGTCAAAGAAAGAAATGTAGAGTAGTATTCACAAAAATGGTGGTTTTTATCAATTTGCAGGCTGAACAACTAGGTTTGTCATCCCGAACCTAAATTTGAGCCAACCAAATCAAAATACACCTTGTCAGTCTCGCCCAAAAATTTTGAATTCAAAAGAGCATGCACACGTGCTAAGAGCACACATGCATTCTAGGAGAGTGCATGTGCTCTAGGATTGCGCACATGCTCCCTGAAATCATTCATTTACTATGTTTTTCCTCCCTCTCCTACATCTAGCCCAACCCCCTCCCCCCCTCACTATATCACTCTCACTCTCCCTCTCTACCCCCCATGTCTCTCTCCCTCTCTCTCCCTCACACTCCTATACATAGTAAGACCTAGATATGGAAATACTTAGACATAAAAAGGCATGGACATACCTAGAGATAGATGTTACCTTGACATGCCTTAGACTCTCACCCTCTCTCTCTCTCTACCCCTTTGTCTCTCACTCCCCTCTCTCTCCCAACTCCCTTCCACCTTTTATCTCTCCCTCCTCATTGTTAGTCTCAGTCTCACTCTCTCTTCCCATCTTTCTCTCTCTATTATCCCTCTCTGTCTCTCTCTATATCCCCCCCTTCCTCTCATTCTCTCTCTAACCCCCTTCTATGTCTCCCTCTCTGCTTCCCTTCCTCTCACTATTCCTCTCTCTACCCCCCCTCTATTTCTCCCTTTCCTCCCTCTTCCTCTTTATCTCTACCCCTCCTCTTTGTCT
>ML780911.1:321594-334191 GCA_009831015.1 Picea engelmannii
CTCCCACACTCTTGCGCACACACTTTCTATCCCCCCTATATGTCTTCCTCTCTCTCCCTCCCACACTCTCTCACACACACTTTCTATTCCCCCTCTATGTATTCCTCTCTCTCCCTCCCACACTTCAACACACTCACTCTCTACCTCCCTTCATTATCTGCCTCTCTCTACCCCCCCTCTTTTTGTACATATCTCTTCCTCCCACAGTCACACACACACTTTCTATCCCCCATTTCTCTTTTTATATCTGTCTACCACCTCTTGCCTCTATTTCCCCCCTTCCTCTCACAATCAGTCTCACTCTCTCTCCATCCAATCCTTGTCCAACCCCCCTCTCTTTATTTCTCTTCCCCCTCTCTCACACTCACACATTATCTTTCTACCCCCCTCCTCCTTCCATCTCTCCCCCTCCCTCCCACTATCTCTCCTCTCCTTTTGTCCTACATCTACCACCTATTTCTCTCTCTCATTGTTGTTATTATCACTCTCATTATATCCTCCTCCCTCTGTCTCCTCTACTCTTCCCCAATTTATCTATTTATATCTATCTACCCTTCCTTCCCTTTATCTCCCCCATTCCTCTCACAATCAGTCTCACTCTCCCTCCACCCCCTCCCTCTCACACTCTCTCTCCCCCCTATCCCAATGTCTCTCCTCTATATTTCCTACATCTACCCCTCTCTCCTACATTTACCTCTCTCTCTACCCCCCTCTCTATTTTCCTCTATCTCCCTCTCACACTCTCACACGGTCTCTCTACTTCCCATCTATTCCTTTTTATCTCTCCCTAACACACACACTTTCTACACCCCATATATGTCTTCCTCTCACCCTCCTACACTCTAACACACTCACTCTCTACCTCCAATATTTTCCCTCCTCTCTCTTCCTCACACACTCTCACACACACACTTTATATCCCCCTTCTATGTCTTCCTCTCTCTCCCTCCCACACACACACACACTTTCTATCCCCCCCCGTCCCTCTCTCTCCCTCCCACACTTTAACACAATCGCTCTCTACCTCCCTCCTTTATCTGCCTCTCTCTACCTCCCCTCTTTGTCTAGATCTCTCTTTGTAAGGCCTGTAAATACAGATCCTCATAAAAATAAAAATAAATACATAAATTATTTCTAACCTACTTCTTTAATTACTTTTCCCTACTTCTTTAATTATTGTTCTAGCATAATAATTGACACTAATTGATATTTTAGCAACATACTAACAATATAATAATATTTAATAGCAGTATAATGATTAAAAACAATATAATGATAATAGTAAGAAGAAAATGTATAAGGTATTCACCTCAACCTAATGCTCAACCTAAAGCTGATGTTATTTGTTGATGGTGTTGTTGATGTTGAACTTGCCCAAACTGGGTACTAACCTGAAATCCAACTAGGAACAGCCTCTCTGGCTTCATAACTCCCGGAATCCTTATAGTTTCCTGGACCCCAAGCCCAAAATTCCCACCAACAATTGTGCCCTTGTGACAGTCCTCAAGCAAAATTGTTGCAGCCAAAATTGTTGTTTCCTCCTTTCCTCCTTCTTCCTCCCCAAAATTTTCTCACCTTCCCATAAACCAAAATATCCCAAAACCAAAAGCTCCTCCTCTCTGATTTCTCCCCTCTCCCTTATCTTCCTCCCTCAAATCCCTTTCTCCAACCACCTTCCCCCCATTAATTCCTCAACCAACTTATCTATCCCATTAATTGCTTCATCAACCGATGTTAATAATATTATAATAAAGTCTCCATAAAGTCATTTTAATAATTAATTAAATTAATATTAATTATTCATGATAATTACATAGTTAATTAGGGTTGTTACACTCTTCCTCCCACACTCTCGCACATGCACTTTCTATCCCCTATTATTCGATTTATATCTCTTTACTCCCCCTTGCCTCTATCTCCCTCCCTCTCACAATTAGTCTCTCTCTCTCGACCTCGTCCTTGTCTAGCCCCCCTCTCACATTCACACATTCTCTCTCTATCCCCCTCCTCCCTTTATCTCTCCCCCTCCCTCCCACTGTATCTCCCCTCTTTTTGTCCTACATCTACCATCTATTTCTTTCTCTCATTGTTGTTGTAGTGTCCCCAAGGACGAGCCCCGTAGTAAACCATGTTCTGAAAGGAATTGTAATTATGATTTATAGGCTGGTGAGTCGAGTTCTTATAAGCTGGAGGCTTATGTGTTGTTAGGATAGGGAGCCTAAGCATTGAAGGCTAGGAGCATGCTATTGTATATGTAATCGTGCAGAATAATTAATAAAATATAAACATCGCCATGTGCAGACTGACCACGATGAATGAGTGAAGGGGGACTAAGCATCCATAGAGTGGGCAAGGGATTAGGGGCTGGAAGGTGAGAAAGGGCCTAAGTGTTGAGCCTAGGGGCTAAGCCTAGGGGGCTTAATCCTGGGAATATTATTTTACTATTATTCCAAAAGAACATGTGCCATTGACGTTTTATCCTAAGTTCCTAACCAAAAGAAAGGTAATGCATGCCGAGGAATGCATGCAGTTTCAAGGGTGACAAGTGTCCACCCTAATGCATTCAAATAAAATAGATGAGGTAAGCCATGAGAAGGATTCCTCCTCCTCCATTCCGCCCGACTACCTGAGCATGTCGAGAGCTCTGAACAGTACGACCGACCCAACCACCGCAAGAATACCTCTTGCGTTCCTGAGAGTGGAGAATCCCATATTGTCTTTGATAGTCCATGCACATCCTCTATCTGACTGATCGAACCTATGTGTGGAGGTTCTGTTTCGAAGCCGAGAACCTGAACCATTCTGCCATTGTTGAACTAGTGGGAAATCCTGTGTTGTTTCTGAAGAGCTAGTCTCACCCTCTATTCTGAGCTGTGGAATCTGTGTCGACCCCTGCAGGAGTTACTCATCACGCATTCCTGTGAACCATCACTGAGAGGCCTCAAGCCATTGTTGAGTCTGTTGGGAGGTCGTGTTTGTATTTCCAGTTGGCTATGGTGACCATGCAGAGTTGGACTGTGCATGGCTTATTGGCCAGCGCAAGTTGTGATTGAGCCTATGTGTGATCTCTCTCTAGGTGAGGGAGGTGAATGTTGTTGGAAGAGGTTTCTTCCAGAGAGTGTCCAACACCAGCTTCAGGCTCTGAGACTTCCTGATCCGGCCTGTTGCCGAGACCCAGAGAGGGAGGTTAGCACCGATGGACTGTTCTTGTAAAGGTGTATACTCCTGGCCAGAACATGCATGTGGGGAATGAGAGTCTGATAGTAATGGGCATAAGATGGCATCCTGGGAAGAAAAATTCCAGATTTTATGTGTTGTTTTCCCTATAAACTCAGCCTAGCCTAAGATTCCTTGCCTTGGGGTGGAGCTTAGTCCCAGCTCGGGGGTGACCCACTACTGAGCTGATGAGCAATGTAGTCTAAGGCTGGGAGGTTCGTGGAAGGCCTGCACTTGGTTGGTGGAATCTACCACTGTTAAAATATAAGTATTTGATTATGCCTTAATCATGTTTTGCAGGACTGTGCTACTTATGTTATCATGATTTCCACTATGTATATGAATTAGTATGAAACGCTATTGATTGTTAATTATGGAAGTAACTCATATGAATACTCTGTTAGAATGTGTTATTTATTTAAATGTGTTTAATTGTTGAAAGCATATGGATCATATAATACCTGTACGAATCATGTATAGAGTGGTGTTATAGTCTTCTCTTAATAGTAATTAAGACATGGTCACTGAAAAGGGTGCGCTACAATTTGGTATCAGAACCAAGGTTTCGACACTGAGCCTAGATGGGCCAGTGGAGCGGTCTTTGGACTGAGAATGCAAGGGGAAATTGGGTCTGGAAGGCCAATTTCAGACTCTGGTTTGCTCCAAAGTGTCAAGGAGTTACTTGATGAGTTTTTAAGCTCAGGAGGTATAGTGGCGTTATGAAACCGCAGCCAGTGTGGTATAAGTCCACAGGGAGAGAGGACTCCACACCAGAAGTCTAGGAGCTTTAGGATCTATTCGGGAGGGAAGGTGAACCCTCGTGACCGTTAGATCTAGAAAGTGTGCACGGGGTTTAAAGCCCTTTGGAATTGCACAGGAGTGTGGAAATCACGATACGCAAAATCCTGAATTAGTTAGGAACCGTTTGAGCCGTCAGATCTCGGCTGGAAAACCCGACAGCCATTGGATCTGTCAAGAGATATCTGAGGGTTAAAACCCCAGTGAATAAGGGCGAAATCACTGAAATAGATCTAGAACGTCCGAACAACGGAGGCCACGTGTTGTGAGATTTCCCATTTCGGGAAATCGGGGATCGGGGATTTGGGAGTTCCATTGACAAGAACTCGGGCTCTCGCCTTGATAAATCCTGACCCATAATGTTGAGATGTTAGCATGTGGCTAAGTCTCGATGAACGGATGAGATTCCTTTGGGAATCTCAGGGTCTGTAACGACCGTTAGATGTGAGGAAGAGATGTCGGCTTTAAGTTGGGGCACAAATGCGGATTAAGGTAAGTAGTGAGCAGATCTGGACGGCCAGAGTCCACCCACCCAGATCTATCGCTGAAGCCACATTCCGGGACCCCCTTGTCGTTCTGTCGTTAATGGGGGGGGGGTCCAGAATTGGACGCGCAACTCTCAAACGGTTGAGATTATTTCACCTTGATCAACAGTGTTCAGTTGGATTCCGGATCCCCTTGCCATTCTTCCTTTAATGAGGGGGGGGGGTCTGAAATAGTGTGGGATGTGAAATGGGGCCCCCTCCTGTCCTGTTGATTACCGTGTCGCATTTCCCCTCTGCCACCTGTGCTCCACTTAACCGTGTGATGGGGCCTATCCTCATTGGCTATTCTCCAGCCTTGTTGGGATTTGTCCCTATTGGTCGGTCGCTAGCTCTGTTGGGGTACGACAGTTGCAAAGTAGAACGATTCGACATCACTGTAGCACTGAAGAATGAAATACAAAGAGGCACTGTGTTTATTTGAACCATGATCATGACCCGCGATCACATGGGAATTGAGAGAGAGAGAAAGAGATATCTTGCGCTAGGCCTCCATAGGTAATTTGGGGGTTCTGATTCTGAAGAAATCAACAGAAAAGTTGATAGAGGTAGCAGGTATGATTGAGGAAGAAATCGACGTTTTAGGAGATGGGAGGTGAGAAGAGGTGAACACCTTCGAAACCCGAAATCCCGAAACAATCTACACCATAGATCGTGGGGAGAAGAACTTGACCATCGGATCAAGTAAGTTAGTAGACAGTGAATTCATGATTTCGGCAAATGGAAGTTCAAGATGTGTGGATGCATGAACTTCCGACACCCGAAACCCCGAAACGCCAAAAGGATCTGCACCGTAGATCTGAGAAAGATCTTACCATTGGATTTTACTAGGAATAGAAGTGGACACATGAATGTGTACCACATGCTAGTGGGTCGAGAAGAAAAGTGAGAGTGGTGGGACCCGATGATGTCATTAAAAGCGACGTGGACCCTCATGTACGTACCATGTGCCACCGTAGTTGTGTGTGACCACTGTGGGCCAGAGGGTAAAGTAAGTCGAAATTTTGGAAGTTGGGGGGGTTGGAAAGGAAAGAAAGATTGAAAGCCTCGTGGACCGAAACATCAAAACTCCAAAACCTGAAGTCCCAAAATCCCGAAGTGCCGAAAATGAAAGTTTTGAAAACATGAAAAATTGCAGAACTGAACGAGAGCTCGGAAAACTTATTTGAATCAAATATATCTTTTATTATTGTTCGTATTGGCTTATAATTGTTATGGATTGTTCCGAAGGAGTAATGGCCTGAAAAACTTCAAATTTAATTGCACAGTGTGTGTGTAGAGTTCAATGAAGGTCAAGACTCTAGTTAACCAACGCCGAGTATGGAGTGGGAAAAGGTGCAGATTACCCCCGAAACAGAAGACAAACATGAAGGAAAGGATGTCAACCTGGAAGTCGAAGGATTGAAATCCAATGGGCATGAAAAAGAGAAGGATAAGGAAGGACACATAATGAAAATCATTGAAGGATTGCAAAGAGAGGCCAAGGCTCACCGAGCTAATAGTCGAAAGCTCATGAAAGTCAAGGATCGACGGGGTGAATTAAACTTAAATTTTTTGAAGAGCCTGGAAAGAATAGAAAAGAAACTTGAGAAGGGAAGAGACTCAAGTACGACGGAGAGTCGCAGAACCCATGGGAGAATAAGTAGGTCGAGGAGTGGTAGCTGACATCTTAGTCGCTCCCAAAGACATTCTGACAGGAAGACACAAAGTAGTTCAAGTCCGTCCCCTACCAGAAAACATCAAAAATATGGAAAGGAGGAATTGAAAGGAGAGATGAACAAGATTAAGCCTCCAACATTCGATGGAGAACATAAGAAGGAGGAAGATGCTGAAGCATGGTTTCTTGGCATGAAGAAGTACTTCCAACTATAGAATTATTCCGCCCATGCAAAAGGAAGAATTGTAATGTACCAACTGAAAGGAAAATCATCCATGTGGTGGGATCAGTTTGTGCAGGTGCATCACATCAGAGAGAACGAGGTCACGTGGAAGGAATTTAAGAGGTATTTTGAGAAGAAATACCTAACTAAAAGATACTATGACAGAAAGATGAAGGAGTTCTTCGAACTCAAGCTAGGAAGCATGACTATTGATGAGTATGAACGAAGTTTCCTAGAACTACTGAAGTATGTTCCATTCATCAAAGATGAGGCTGTCAAGATTCAGAGATATCTGAGTGGAATGCCACCTTCCATGAGTGACAAGATTCAATATGAAAATCCTAAGACCATGGAAGAAACCATAAGAAAGGTGAAATGTTTGTATGAACAGCAAGGAGAAAGGCCTATCCTTCGGAAGGCTTGGAATGATCAGAGGAAGTTTAAGAAGGAACAAAGGCAGAAGGGAAACAAGCCTTCCTTTTTCAGAAACAGTCTTCAGGGATAGCCATTTTTTAGAGAGCCGAGAATGATTGAAGAGGGAGCACAAAGACAGATACTGACGCTCATTTAGTGTTGGGGCTATCAAGGAAACCACAAGTACAGAGATTGTCCCCATAAAAATTGTAAATCGAGAACTGTACATACTGTTCAGCAAGATGAAACAGTGGGGAATATGGGCAACAAAATGCCGAGGATCTACGCAGCCCTGGGCAACAAGCAAGAAGAATTTCAATTGCACATGATTGAAGTGGAAGGTATGATCAACAACCGACCACTTGTTATTTTAATTGATTTAGGGGCTAGCCATATTTATGTAGATCCTAGAGTGGTGGAAAATTTGCATCTAACGAGAAGCAAACATGAGAAGTCTTGGTTAGTGCAGTTGGCCACATGGACCAAGAGGAAGGTCACTGAATTGGTTAAGTCCTGTTCAATGGACATGTAAGGAATGAGAACTAAGGTTGAATTGAACATTCTGCCTTTAGGCTCATATGATTGCTTAATTGGGATGGACTGGCTGGACCAACACCATGCCCTTTTGGATTGTTGTAACAAGAGGTTTACATGCCTGAACGAGGAGGGAAATTAGATAATAGTCCAAGGAATTCCTAGAGCCGTGGCTGTTAGGGAAATCTCAGCCATGCAGCTGAAGAAATATTACCGGAAAGGCTGTCAATTATTTGCAGCTCGAGTGGAAGAAGCATCCCGAGATGAAGTCTCGAATCTGGAAGACCACAAAGTACTCAAAGAATTCAAGGACATATTTTAGGAGGTACCTGGACTACCTCCGAAGAGGGACATCGATTTTTCTATAAATTTGATGCTTGGAGTAGCTCCAGTTTCGAAGGCTCCTTACAGAATGAGTACACCAGAGCTGAAAGAGTTGCAATTGCAGCTCAAAGAGCTACTAAAGAAAGGTTACATTTTCCCCAGTGTGTCACCGTGGGGAGCCCTGGTCCTATTCGTGAAGAAGAAATATGGGATGTTGAGGTTGTGCATTGATTTTTGACAGTTGAATAAGGTCACTGTTAAGAACAAGTACCCTCTGCCAAGGACTAATGATATTTTTGATCAGTTGAAGGATGCAAAAATATTTTCAAAAATAGATCTCAAATCTGGATATCACCAAGTGAGAATAAATGATGAGGACATCAGCAAGACCACCTTTAGAACAAGGTACGATCATTATGAGTTCACGGTGGTGTTGTTTGGGCTGTCCAACGTGCCTGCTATTTTCATGTGCTTAATGAATGGAGTGTTCAGGGATTATTTGGACAAGTTTGTCATAGTCTTCATGGATGATGTCTTGGTGTATTCCAAGACAGAGGAAGAACATGAGAAACACCTAAGAATGGTGTTGCAGGTGTCGAGAGAACACCAGTTGTACACAAAACTAAGCAAGTGCTCTTTTTATAAAAGGCAGATCCATTACTTGGGGCACATTATATCAAAGGAAGGGATCGTTGTGGATCTTGAGAAGGTACAGGCCATTCGAGATTGGCCAGCACCAAGGAATGTGGCAGAAGTTAGATCTTTTATGGGTCTGGCGAGCTACTATAGGAGGTTCATAGCCGGATTCTCAAAGATAGCTCATTCTATCACTTCCTTGCAAAGGAAGGAGAAGAAGTTCCAGTGGACTGAAGAATGTGAGAGTAGCTTCCAACAATTGAAGCAACTACTAACTAGTGCTCCAATCCTGAAGATTGCAGATCCAAACAAGGATTACATAGTGTGCACAGATGCTTGTAAGGAGGGGTTGGGAGGAGTTCTCAGCCAAGAGGGATTTGTAGTTTGTTATGAATCCCGAAAGTTGAAGGAACATGAGAAGAATTATGCCACTCATGATTTAGAGCTGGCAGCAATCATCCATGCCTTGAGGAAATGGAGACATTACCTCATGGGCAAGAGATTCGAGTTGAGAACAGACCATAACGGTCTGAAGTATTTATTTGATCAGCCGACCTTAAATGCCATGCAAATCAGATGGTTGAATTTTTTGTGCGAATATGACTTTGATATCAAGCATATCAAAGGGAAAGAAAATAAGGTGGCTGATGCACTCAGCAGAAAAGTGCACGAATTACATGTTGTAGCCATTAGCATGTACCGGATTGAGATGAAAGATAGAATTTTGGAAGCTGCAAATACTGATTTGCAGTACAAAGGTCTTGTAGCAAAGCTACAGCAGTGTGAAGAACCACAACCCAAGGAAAGTTACACCTTGGGAGCTGATGGTTTACTTCTGTATAAAAACAGAGTGTATGTACCCAATTTCTGAGAATTGAAGCTGGCAATTCTAAAGGAGATGCATAACATGGCTTATGTTGGACATCTTGGATATCAAAAGACTATGGAAACAGTCAAAGGCCATTATTTTTGGCCGGGTTTGAAGAAATAAATCGCTGAATACATCGCCAGATGTATGGAGTGCCAAAAGGTTAAGGCTGAGCATAGGCACCCAACAGGGTTGCTACAGCCTTTACCCATTCCTAAATGGAAATGGGACATGGTAACAATGGATTTCATCACCGGACTACCTAGAAGAAGCAAGCAGCATGATTCAATCATGGTGGTGGTGGACAAGCTTACAAAAGTTGCCCATTTTATTCCACTGAAAACCACCCACAAGGCAGCTGATGTTGTTGATATCTTTTTAAAAGAAGTTGCACGCTTGCATGGAATTCCTAAGACAATTGTGTATGATAGGGACCCGAAATTCACCTCGAATTTCTAGAAAGGACTGTTTAAGGGATTCAGAATGAATTTGAACTTTAGCACATCATATCATCCCGAGTCTGATGGACAGACAGAGAGAGTGAACAGAGTAATATAAGACATGTTGAGAATGTATGTGATGGATAAACCATCAAGGTGGTAAGACTACCTGCATTTGGTAGAATTCGCCTACAATAATGGGTATCATGCATCATTGAAGATGAGCCCGTTCGAAGTGCTTTATGGGAGAAAGTGCAACACTCCAGTGAGCTGAGGTAATCCAGTTGACAAAGTAGTAGTTGGGCCTGAGCTACTCAAAGAGATGGAAGATCAAATAATAAAAATTAAACAGAATCTAAAAGCTGCCCAGGATAGGCAGAAAAGTTACGTTGATAATAACAGAACCCATAGAGAATTCAAAGTGGGTGACCATGTTTTCTTGAAAGTGAAAACTAACAGGAGTTCCTTGAAGCTGGGAAGTTGCGCCAAGTTGACAGCAAGATTTTGTGGGCCATTTGAGATCTTGGAAAGGATTGGGCCGGTTGCATACATGCTTGCATTACCTGCATCTATGACTGTACATAATGTGTTTCATGTTTCACTGCTTAAGAAATATGTACCTGATGCTAATCATGTTATTGATTGGAATGTGATTCAAGTGGAACCAGAAGGTGTCCTGCAAGTGCATCCTGTGTGCATATTGGACAGGAAAAGCAAACAACTCCGGAATTGAGCTATAGAGCTTGTAAAGGTCCAGTGGACTTGGTACGGTCCTGAGGACGCGACATGGGAGCATGCAGACCTTATGCGGGTAGAGTACCCACATCTTTTTGAATTTTTTTGAAAATATTGCAGATGTTGTGTAAAGTTTCACTGAGGACAGTGCAAAAAAATAAGGGGAGGGGAATTGTAGTGTCTCCAAGGCTGAGCCCCGTAGTAAACCATGCTTTGAAAGGAATTGTAATTATGATTTATAGGCCGGTGAGCCAAGTTCTTATAAGCTAGAGGCTTATGTGTTGTTAGGCTAGGGAGCCTAAGCATTGAAGGCTAGGAGCCTGCTATTGTATATGTAATCGCGCAGAACAATTAATAAAATATAAAGACCGCCATGTGCAGACCGACCATGATGAATGAGTGAAGGGGAACTAAGAATCCATAGAGTGGGCAAGGGATTAGGGGCTGGAAGGTGAGAAAGGGCCTAAGTGTTGAGCCTAGGGGACTTAAGGCTGGGAATATTATTTTATTATTATTCCAAAAGAACATGTGCCATTGACGTTTTATCCTAAGTTCCTAACCATAAGAAAGGTAATGCATGTCGAGGAACGCATGTAGTTTCAAGGGTGACAAGTGTCCACCCTAATGCATGCAAATAAAATAGATGAGGTAATCTGTGAGAAGGATTCCTCCTCCTCCATTCCACCCAACTACCTAAGCATGTCGGGACCTTTGAACAGTACGACCAACCCAACCACCGAAAGAATACTGCATGCGTTCCTGAGAGTGGAGAATCCCGTATTGTCTTTGATAGTTCGTGCACATCCACTATCCGACTGATCGAACCTATGCATGGAGGCTCTGTTCTGAAGACGAGACCCTGAACCATTCCGCCATTGTTGAACCAGTGGGAAAGCTTATGTTGTTTCTGAAGAGCCGGTCTCACCCTCTGTTCTATGTTGTGGAATCTGTGTCGACCCCTGCGGGAGTTACTCATCATGCATTCCTGTGAACCATCACTGAGAGGCCTCGAGCCATTGTTGAGCCTATTGAGAGGTTGTGTTTGTATTTCCATTTGTCTATGGTGACCACGCAGACCTAGACTATGCATGGCGTGATGGCTAGTGCGAGTTGTGACTGAGCTTGTGTGATCTCTCTCTCTAGGTGAGGGAGGTGAATGTTGTTGGAAGAGGTTTCTTCTAGAGAGTGTCCAGCACCAGCTTCAGGCTCTGAGACTTCCTGATCCGGCCTATTTCCAAGACCCAGAGAGGGAGGCTAGCACCAATGGACTGTGCTTGTGAAGGTGTATAATCCTGGGCGGAACAGGCATGTGGGGAATGAGAGTCTAATAGTAGTGGGTGTAAGATGGCATCCTGGGAAGAATCCTTCCAGATTTTATGTGTTGTTTTCCCTATAACCTCAACCTAGCCTAAGATTCCTTATCTTGGGGTGGAGCTTAGTCCTAGCTCGGGGGTGACCCACTGCTGAGATGATGAGCAGTGTGGTCTAAGGCTGGGAGGTTCGTGGAAGGCCTGGACTTGGTTGGTGGAATATACCACTGTTAAAAGATAAGTATTTGATTATGCCTTAATCATGTTTTGCAGGACTGTGTTGCTTATGTTATCATGATTTCCACTGTGTATATGAATTAGTATGAAACTCTATTGGTTGTTAATTATGGCAGTAACTCATATGAATACTCTGTTAGAATGTGTTATTTGTTTAAATGTGTTTAATTGTTGAAAGCATATGGATCATATAATACCTGTACGAATCATGTATAGAGTGGTGTTATAGTCTTCTCTTAATAGAAATTAAGACATGGTAACTGAAAAGGGTACGCTACAGTTGTTAGTATCACTCTCACTATATCCTCCTCCCTATATCTCCTCTACTCTCCCCCTATTTATCTCTTTATATCTCTCTACCCTCCCTTCCCTCTATCTCCTGCCTTCCTCTCACAATCAGTCTCACTCTCTCCACCCCCTCCTCCCTCTGTCTTTCCCCCTCGCTCCCACTATCTTTATTCTCTCTCTCTCATGCATCTAACCATCCCCATTGTCTCTCCCCCCTTTCCTCTCACTCTCTTTCTCTCTACCTACCCTCGTTGTCTCCCTCTCCCTCCTTCTCACACACTCAAACACTCCTTGTCCATCCCCCCTCTCTTTCTTTCTCTTCCCCCCTCTCACACTCACACATTCCCTCTCTACCCCCCTCTCACACTCATACAT
>ML780911.1:344663-355004 GCA_009831015.1 Picea engelmannii
CCTAAGGTCACCCTCCATTAATTTTATCCCTTGATTATGGCTTAGGCCACAAGAATCATCCCTAGAGAACCAAACAATCTATAAGATCCATGGTCCATGACATTAGGGTTCATGAGCCATGCATTGGACCATAAGCCAACATGTAAGCCCTATATGGGAAATTTTTGTCTTATAAGTGGGATATGGTGGCCATTTTGAGATTTATAACATCAAGGATGTTTCTTTGGGCCTAGTCCTTGGCCTACATAGGGGATATTTAACTTATAAGTGAGATATGGTCAGCATATTGAGGATTGGTGCATTGGAGATGGCTCTTGGTGCCCATGCAATAGTTGAAAGCCAAAAGATAGGGTCTAAGGTCATAAAATTTGTCTCTAAAATCTCATGGATATGTGTGGTCCCTTAGTCTACCATCACACATGCCCTAAATAGGGAATATATGATTCATGATTTCGATATGGTTCATGATTTCAATATGGGACACATTGGATTGCACGGAGGAGACATACTTAGTGGAGCATGGAGATTCCTCTCCCTTGCAACAACACATCATTTTGGGAGACTACCCTCACACTAACAACAACTATATGAGTGATGATGGAGGGAGATTGATTGAACCACAGGTTGTGGAGATACCCACTGTTGTACCCAATGGTTGTTGTTCAGTGATGAGTACAAATGATTATTTACCATGGGTGCCAGTGGACGAGCTTTTGGTCAAGTTCTTGGGATTGACCAAAGCATATGAGACTTTCCAGTTGTATAGTTGGTTGTAGATATTAATGATAGCCTTTCCCGATGCCTTCATGATTGACAACAACATAGAGGGATATAGATAGTGGCAAGGGACATGGAGAGTTAGGTTGAGACCACCTGACAGGAGTGTCTTTATTGCATACAATAGGATAGGGGTGGATCAACAAAGACCAACAGTTGAGGCTTTGGTTGTGACAGAGAGTATCTTAGGCCATGGGATAGAGGATATCTCAGAGGTTGATACATATTCAGAATCTCATTAGGATGAGGATGGAGGGATTTCGACAGTTACGAGTAGGGCACATCAACAGTTAGTGGGGATTGGAAGTGATCGACTTCCAAATTTGACATGGGATCCAGGAATCCATTTGGTTAGTAGTTTGCTTCATCTTATGAGGATTCAAGAGTGGAGGATCCATTATGTATGCTTTGAGAAGATAGTCATGATCAGAGTAGTGCAACATCAACATGATGGTCCCTGTTAGAGACTAGCATGGGACCTTGGGATTATAGGACTGGGCATTTTATTGACTGATGGAGACGAATGGATTTTTGCTGAGGAAGTCACTTTGACTTTCCAGTGATCTTTAGTATTGGGGGGATCACGTCACTTGTTGGTGATTGGTTGAGGTCTTGTAGTACCTCACTATAGCAGCAACATTTTCAGTTAGTGGAGGTCGTGTTGGGTTTGGTACGGTCGTGGAGGACAAACTCATTTCGGGTTGAGGCCGTGTGTTATTTGCAGGAGACTCATGGTGTTGATATGTTGCAGGAAATTCCTTCACGAGGCATTGCAGTTCACATTTTGATATGGGATCTAGGGATTGGAGTGCTTGATAGTTTAGTGTTTGATGGCATTGAGTTTCAAGTAGAGTGGTTTCTCGGGGAGTTGACTGGGATTCTTTAGCCATTGATCATTCTACTCATCATGGGCATTTGGGTGTTATGCATGGTGAGAACTTGGAGATGCCACATCTTGAGGGGAGTCTACCTTGTGTCACATCGGTGGATATGGGACCCCGATATCATAAGTAGCTGGATTCAGTTATTGCTTGAGGACAAACAATATTCTGGCAGGGAGGACTGTAATGTCCCCATTTTGGGACATTATTACATTACAGAGTGTTATGCCTACCAGAGTAGCCAAATAGGGGTGACAGCAAGTTCGAGAGATATTAAGGGGTTTTATTGGGCTCAAATTGCATCGCTTATCATATTCATCATCGGTATCCATTCCGCACAACTTGAATTTGGTTTCGTTGCATTCTGACGATTTTCGTAATTTTGAGTTATTATGGATCGCATTTTAATTAAATTCACTAAGAATGTCATAATGGGCATATTACTTGGAGAAACCTCTTACTTTAATAGCTTATCGGAATCAGGAGGAAAAACACTACAGTATAAAATGATAAGAAGTGACTTTTAGTGGCAGAAGAAGCCATAAAAATAGTTAAATCACTTTTTAGAATTAAAATGGTTAATTAATTAATTAAGTGATTTAATCAATGAATAATAAAATAAAGAAAAAATTAAGGGTTATAAAGGCGAGATAGAGAACTCTATTCTCTCATCATGATAATTAATTATTTTGTATTCGTCCTCTTGTTTTGTTGAGCTCTTAGAACTTGGGGTTTGGAGGATTTTGGTGACAAATCCTAGGATTGGTTTCCAACGATACACCCTAGCTAGTCATTTTGTGGGGGTTTTGGTGACAAATCCTAGGATTGGTTTCCAATGATACACCCTAGCTAGTCATTTTGTGGGAAGAAGTCACTTTTATCTCTTCATTGGGAAGATTATACTTCTAATCGAGTTGTGGCTGAGATTTTAGGGTGTGGGGGTGAATTAGTGATTGTGGGATGGGCTCCTGTCCTGCTAGGCACATTCTTTCACAATTTGGGGCACTCTAATCTAGATCTGAACTGAAAATACTTTTTGGGTGTCTTTCTTATGCAGTTGGGCGAGTTGCATACAAACATGGGCACTCTCATTGATGAAATATTGAAGTTGGGCGAGTTTATGAAGTGTTGGGTCATTTTCTTTCATTGCGGAATGAATACCTCACTGTTGGGGCGAATTTTGGGCTGAGAGAATGTTTATTTACTAGCTGGGTGAATTATTGAAGGCAGGGGCCAAGTTTTGGGCCATTATTTCTCCATTTAAAGGCTGGATATCTCATGCAGGGCACATAGGATTAGAGGAGGGCGCATTTGTCTCTAAGGAGGGAGCACTTGAATAGTGAAGGGCATATTTCTGATTGTGAAGGGTTGTAGAGTGCCAAAGGAGGGTGTATTGTTACAACAATGGTTGCAAAACCTTTGAATGGAGTTAATCCCTTATTTCATCAAGTGTATTGGCTGCCAATTGTTTGGGGAAACCTACAACCACTACCACAATACTCTTTTTTTTCTTCCAGCCTGTATTAAACAAAGGAAATATTAAAACATAGCTACATCATTTTATGAGTAGACTGGACTACATTTTCCCTGAGTCGAATTTGACATTGTGGGGATCCATTCCTATCCAGAAGAGGGTGACCTAAACCTATAATATGGCCAGCTTGTAACAGGTCAGATTATTGCAATAAAAACCAAATGTTTGTATGTATTTTTCCTTGCTATCCTGTGTGTTCAATTGTTGGTTATTTCTTTGTAAATTCTGCTAAAATAGATAGTCTGAACATGAAGCTTATTGGTGGCAAGTAAACATCATTCATCCTGAAAGCTACATAAGAAAACCAAAACAATAAATCCATAAACAAACAACAACCAATATAAGTGTTACATGGAGGATTGGAGTATGCTCATAAACTGTTTGACAAAATCTCTATATCAGAATTAAGCTAAAAACTCTATAACTGAAAAAATTAGTATTCTTTAAAGGAGACATCTTAATGGATATCAACTGATGCTTGTTGAGGTCGTTAAAGTGACCCTCTCAGTGGAAAAATCTTATAAATTATTTATTAGTGTATTTAACCCCATAAAAAGGTGAGATCACGGGTTCCTGAGAAGCACAGAGTTACATCTGAACCCTAACCTTTGCCAGATAAAACTAAAAAAAATATAGTGATGTTAAAGGTTTAAGTTCTGTGCAAGGAAAATAGTGTCGATTTATGTCCATAGAAGAATAAGTTACAAGGCTTCTTTATCCATTAATAAAAATCTATATATCTTCAAAAGCCGAATGTTGATCTAAGCATACTCTGATTTAAGCATATTTCTCATCATCTACCTTGAATATAAGGTTATTCACATACTAAAAGACAACATACCTATGATAGGGACTAATAGACAATTCAAAAACCAATGTTGAACTAAGTCATATGCCGCATCTTAGACTTTTATAGAGAAAAAACCTTCACTGCTAGAACCTAGTCCTTTACATTACAAACTAACCCCTGCTTGTAACGTATTTGCAATTGAATTTCACAAACCCTTATGTACAAGAGAACAAGGTTGTGGGAAAATTTTCAATCAGGACCTACACATATCCTTGTTGGCCCTTTCAACAGTAGTATGCTTCTACAACATAAATCCTAGACCCCACAAAGCCTTGCAGCACGCTGCCTCTCAAGATCCTTGATTATTTTCCAGTGATATGAAATTAAGGTTCTTTCCCCCTAACTCAAATATATGTGCCATGGTAAGCCATCTGGAAGACAATTGCATAGAGTAATGTCTAGGGGCCTAATTTTTATTATCTTACAGAATGCAAAACAACTCAATCAAAGGTTGCAAAACCAAAACTACTGAAAACCTTAGTGCTAACAGATCTGTCATCTTGCCTAACTGCTACCATATCATCCTAAACTACCTGCAACATAAAAAAGTCAAGTTATATGCAAAATTGAACTTGAATGGCATTGATTTCATCAGTATTGAAAGAATAATGGATGTACATGCAAGTCAATTTAACAATACCTGTTGCATGGCAGCATCAATGGTATGGTCAAACGATTTTGACATACTCAAGTACAGTCGCCATTGTTGTTTCTCCAATTGACTTGCAGGTAAGGGACCCAAATTTGATGTGCATCTAATGTAGGTCTGTAAGAGAGAACTATATCAGCTAGAAACATACTAGGCTTCCCATCTTCGAGTAGGAGAACTTGAATAGTAGTTGGCATGTCTATTGTGTAATATTGAAATTCATACTCCACCTGAACAAACCATGAAGAATAAGGTCAGCCTAAATAAGGTGCTCATAGGTTGAAATGCATAGCTACCTTAGGATAACAATACTACCTTTTGCAACTCCAACATATTCCTAAATATCTGAACCTTGTGAATTCCTGTTGAATTTTTAAGTCCCATCTTTCATTGGTTCTCGTCAATTGTCAGGTAAGTTCTTGACACTAGCTGCAAAGTCCCCGTTACAAGCCTGTTAAAATAAATTCAAAAGAAGAGTTAATACATTATAACAAAATAGAAGAGTTGAAAAGATTTTATAACAAAATCGAAGATCTGAAAAAGCTTGACATGCAAAACAAAGGAAACCAAAAAGCTTGTTGTAAGCTTCAAGAAAGCACAAAAAGACACGCTATATATAATATACCATAATACATGCTATACCTATTTGTTTGGTTGTTTTTCCTTGGTGCAACTGAGACCTTATTGAGATATTATGTTGTTAAAGGGACAAAATGTGAACACAGTAGCAATTCTTGAATAACCTCAGCCAATATTTTGGCAAACTGACACCCATTTGCTCCTATTCCCATATCTCTCTATCAAATTCAAGGAAAGATTACCCATTGCAACAGGCTCAACTATGGCATGAACCTGCAAAACATCAATTTCAAGAATTGACCAACTAGATTAAAGTTTAAACTGTCACAGTTAAATGGAGGTACTCACTAACAAGTTCCGGAGCATATCAGTTATAATCTCACCACAAACAGTTCAAACATGCACACCATAGGAAAATACAAAGAGCTACAATAACCATTCCACAGTAGACATTAATGTTATTATAAACACCAAGGCCCAAATAAAAATAGTCATTGCAAGAGGATTAGATTAGGACAAACCACACACTAGACAAGTCAAAGATTCCTGACAGGAGAGGGAAATTATACTGGACAAATAGGCATCAAATTCTTCTATCATTTTGTTTCTCTGGAAACTATGAAAGAGAGTGTTTCTCAATACATCATTGCATATTTCATTCTTACATTCAAGTGAAAAATAGCAAATTTTTGCAAATGGTCAAAAAAATAAAAATTGTTCTATAAATGAGGAAGTAAGAAACCTTGGCTAGTTTTGTTACAGTAAAAAGTATTCATCACGTTTTGGTCTTTTTTACAGGGGGTAATGAACAAATTCTTAACTAGCAAGACGTTATGTATGGGCCATTTTGTACTGTCGGTCCAACAACAAATCTTGGAAATCGTTGTCAGTTGCATCCCAGATGTCATATCAGTGGAAACACAGAATTAGGAGAAGGATGTGTGTTAACCATGTGGGTTCCCCATAGGACCAATGTACTCCTATTGCATAAATTTTCTTTAAGAGAAAGATATGTAAATTCTAAGTTAGCTATTCTACAATCTACAAATTTATGAACTTTAGAATGCCTTTGCCATTGCCAGTTCATTTTCATAGATTGTTTCCAAAACTGTAGATATCGGTAAGGTTTCTTGTTTATACAATTGATTTTTTATGTTGCAATTTTGTCAAACAGTAGTGTAGTTGTTGGTGTTGATCTACCAAGGAGTACAGTTATTGGAAACAACAATTTTATTGGGTACAATGCAGTGGTTGAAGCAAAATGTCAAGATCTAAAATACAGAGTAAGACTTCTCTTGCGGGCTATTTTTAATAAGTATCATGCTTTATTTTGTACTATTTCATCAAAAATGGTAAGAACATGGGATCTCAATCTGTGTTTGTCTTCTTATCCTGCTTGGTATTATATCGAAAAGGCCAGCATTACCACATTGTAATTCTGTGAAGGTTTTCTTGTTGACTTGTAAATTTTTTTTTCTGGATTCCTCACATCCCAATTAGAATCATAGGAACTATTGTGTACATATTCTATCTTACTCATTAATTGGATTGCTTCATATATCCTTCTTTATCTTGGCTTAGGACCAAAAATATAGTGACCAACTTAACATGACATGAATAATATAGTATGCTACCAAATTTAATAAAAGTAACATCTAGTTAATATAGTATTAACCTTTAATTTAATAAAGGTTCACAGGAAGGGACTCGACCCAGTGCCACTGACAGACTATCTGCATCTCACTTTGTTTGAGTGAATAGGTAAAGTAGGAATGCAATGGAAACAGAGGATCACACATAATTTTACAAACTACTTCTTGCCACAATCAACTCTGTACAAGGTTGGGGTTGAAGTCTAAGAAGGATCTCTATTTTCACTGCATCCCTCTTGACTTTACGAGTTGTGGTTCACGGAAATGGCTCCCTCTGTGGAAAGAAGATCTTGGGAACCTTGAACTCAGATAGTCCTTCTTCCTTGCAATACAGTTGTAGCAGTCGTGGTGACAATATGTTGTTTGCTTGACAGCGCATTGCCAGGTTCTTGTCTTCCCACTGCCAACTATTTTGTAGTTGAATACTTGCAAGAACGAGTTCATTCAACCTAGAATCGGGAAATCCAACAACCACAACAGCCAAAATCCCTGGATGGTTCAATAAAATCTTCTCTACCTCAGAAGGATAAATATTTTCTCCACCACTTTTAGTCATGTCCTTGGAACGACCGAGAAGCCATAATATGCCCTCTTTGTCAATCCATCCAACATCCCTTGTATTCAGCCATCCATTTTCACTAAATGCAGCTGCGGTCACTTCCTTTTGGCCCCAATACTTTTTCATCACATGAGGACCCTTTGTTAATATATTTCCTACATTATATACCTCATTCTCATATAAAAATGTATTGCTTGGTTCAATATGAATTTCCACATGAGGGGCTGGCTTTCCCACACAAACTCATACACTGTGATCTCGGAAATATCTTGATTGTCTAATACCATTGTAAATTTCTGTCTGATACTAGGCGTGCCTTCTCCAATCATTGGATCATAGGAAACCATAAAAGTCATTGAAGAGCAAGCCTCTATCATACCATAAGCTGGAAAAAATTGAGCTCTTGGCAAAAGTTCAATGGCACTCTCAAGAAGTTGTGGTGATAAAATTCCTGCTCCATTAAGTATCTTTTTAACAGTTGGAAAACATAGCTCCAATCCTCCATCCTTGCTTCTTGAAGGGTTGCAGTATGTAACTATATCAGCCAGCATAGTTGGTACAATGATCGTTGTTGTTATAGAGTGTTTCTGTATCTCATTTGAGGTAGAAGTTGCTTCAAACTTGGGTATAAATACATGGCATCCTCCTGCCATTAAAAGGGCCAATGCTAGAGAGATTCCCCCAATGTGGTAGAGTGGAGATGTGTGGAGATAAACATCATTTTTTTTGTAGCCAATTAGGGAAATTTTGGTGAGTGATTGAACGATAAGTGCACTATGGCTAAGGGCTACTCCCTTTGGTTTCCCAGTGGTACCTGATGTGAAGCAAATCAATGTAGTTGAATCGGGTGCCCAACGAAAATCCAACTCCTTAAAGCCTCCTGCATATTGTCCAACAGACTCTGCAGTGATCGATTGGGTGTTCATACAGTCCACTTTTGTTCCCAGAAAGACATGATAGCGTAGACTTGGAATTTTGTTCATAAAGCCATTGGACCAAGCCAGACAGAAGTTGTCCATAACCAACATGACAACATTTACTTGCCCAACTACCAAACATGCCTCTTAAAAGATCCAACGGTAGTTCAAGGGAGCAGCTATACATCCAGCATAGATGATAGCCAACAACCACTCCAAATATAAATCGTTGTTCAGTGCAGCAATGGATACAACGTCCCCTTCCTTCAGACCCAACTGCACCAATCCATTTGTGCGGGCTGCAACTCTATCTAGGAATTGTAGGCCAGTTTTATGTGTAGTTCCACATAATGTTACAGGAAGACATGCACATACCGTTGCTATTACTCTTAGAGAATGACCCACATGGATTCTTCCACGACCCATTGAGACACCAACTATGAACTATTCTGAATTGCATTTCACTACTGTAAATTTCCTTTTTGTTTATTTAACAGGTTCAAATGCTCTAAAATAAAATCCTCTACTACCAACAGAAACAGATCGCTTTATAGGAAAGGACACTTGGCCAAAGCTCAAGAGGTAGCAAAGGAAAAGTTCAAAGATTCCAAAAGCAACTAGATGAAGTAGTCATGTGACTTTCCTCATTCAAATCTTTGTGGTTGAAATAGGTAGAAATAAATTCTACACCATTTGCTGGCCTTTGTGGAAAGAATGACATATTAGAAGCATTTCCAAAAAGGCCATACAACGTCTTCAACAATATGATGTAAGTTAGAGGTAATTTGGATTTGAGATCCCTAGTTGATTAATAAGCTCGATGCGATTCTCAAACACATTTTGGATACAAATATTGAGTAGAACAATTTCCAATATCTGTTACAACAATGATACCCAGGACGTTGTGCACTATATAGAGGATGTTGCACATTTGATTCAGAGAGTTGGGCCATATGATGATTAGAGACGCCCTAGGGCACCTTTCTACACCTCCTAGACCTTGGACGTTGGACAAATGAGCTCAGATATTACAAATATGGTCAGATGGGCTATTAGATGGGCAGGAAATCCACATCTTGGATAGTGCACCCTGGAGCATGTTAGGCTTTGATTTGAGGACATTGCATTTGGAGATGACTGGACACCCCTTAGAGAGATGGACCCTTATTTCACCTTGGGCGTTGGTTTTTTCCACCTTCGACGTTGAGCATATTAATGATGACATCATGCACTATGATGATTTGATGATGGTGGGACTGACCTACCATTAGGGAATTTGTTTTGATGATGAGTTAGGGTCCTTTGATGATGAGATGTGACCTTTGATGAAGAAGTGTGACTTTTCACCATGCTTTGCGCCTTTTGATGATAATACATGGCCTTTGGAGGCCCTTGCACCCTTCTAGACCATGATGTCCCCTTCATTGTGGCATCCTACACTCACACATGTCATTTTTTAGGGTATTTTTTGGTGTATTAGCATGTTTTATTTATGTTTGAGGCTATTTTAGGGGTCGGCCATGACCTATCCAACTTGTAACATGGATATTTTATGTTTTTAGGGGCTTTGAGGGTTTATAGCACTAGGGTTTCCCCATATAAGAAGGCTAGTGCTCCCTCATTGTCAAATTATAAGTCACTCTTGTGGAGAATCACTTCTATAGCTCTCTTCTCTTCTTTTTCATCATGGAGTACTTGCGCACACCTCTTGGAGACTAGTCTTGTGGATGCTTATCTTTGTCTTGGTGGGTGTTTCATGAAATTAGGGTTTCCTCATGCATAACGACGTGGTATAGTAATTGTTCTTTCCAAGTTTAAGCGTTTGTTCTTGGCATATTTTGGTGAATGCTCTATCTAATGGTTGAGAAGTTGCATGTTATCTTGTATTCTTGAATGATTTTGTTAGAAACCCCAAGGAAGGATTGTAATTGTTTATCCCCTTC
>ML780911.1:355697-366183 GCA_009831015.1 Picea engelmannii
TTGTGTTGGATCTTAATCCTTCACTAAAATGAGGGAAGTACTTGCCTAGGTGACAGTGGTAACTACTTCCATATGTCACACTTTATAAGCACCTTGTGAAGCCTTTGCACTAGGTGCTAGTTTGGTTGATACCAGAGATAACATGTTCCTCTAATTCTAATGCAGATAAGAAACCTTTGCATTGGGCCTTTTGGGATACGATCTGGCCAACTCCCTTTTCCCAAATCAGTGTTTTTTCTTCTCTTCTTACCTCTCACACTGGACCAATCTCTACTTTATTGTATGGGGTTTACCTTTTTATAGTGTTCTTTTGTTTTGGTCCTCCTATAAGACTTAAAGATATATATATATATATATATATATATATATATATATATATAGAGAGAGAGAGAGAGAGAGAGAGAGAGAACAAAACAACCATTCAACACACAAGATCAACAAAAAATGCTTTCTTTATTTATTTCAGGTAGAAAGTCAATGTAAATAAAAACATCTTACAACCCTTTCTTATCTGTTGTCAGATTTGTACTAGGATCTATTTCTTGTTGTTTTACTCTATATCTCAGAGATGGGTAATATAATTGTCTTCTCTTACACAGTAAGAGTTTGGCCCTAGCTCAGCCCTCCTTTAGACAGTAGCTCTAATTGATCTGGCAAGCCCTAGGTCGACCATACCTGGTTCGAACTGTACATAACCATACAAGGGTACGGGTTCCTCCTCTTCGACTTAGCTAACTCTTCGTCTAGCTCGAGTTATTTTGGCATGCATTAGTGTGTTGTCTTGCTTTCCTTTTAAATATCTTTGAGATTCATCTGGGACTTAGCCAAACGATCCCAACCATTAGATCTTGATCTAGATCAATGGTTGGGACTTGTTCTTTCATTGAGATAACTTAAGATTACACTTTATGTGTTTTTGATAAATAGAAAACTTATCCTCACTATATTCTAACACTCCCTCTTAGTGAGGAAGGGGTTTTCTATGACCCCCAATTTTTCTCGGAAGTACTCAAATTTTCCTTTAGACAATCCTTTAGTAAGAATTCCTGCAACTTGCTCATTAGTATATACTAGAGACTATTGAAGCTTTATTTCCCCTTACTATACTCTGTCCCTGATGAAGTTATATATGATTTCAATGTGCTTGGATCTATCATGAAATAATGGATTCTCAGAAAGTTTAGTACAACTCTGATTATCGCAGTATATTGTAGTGGGATCCAACTTTGTATCGAACATATCTACAAGAATTTTTTGAAGCCAAATGGCTTCACAAATTACCTGATTGGTTTCCATGTACTCGAATTCTATTGAACTGAGAGCTACTGATTTCTTCTTTTTGTTGTACCAAGAGATCATGCCTGATCCTAAACTAAAGCAACATCCAGAGGTACTCTTCCTATCAACTACGCTTCCAACCCAATTTGAATCAAAATATCCCACTAGTTTGACTTGGTTTCCCTGGACATACTGAAGTCTGTATTTTGTGGTACTTTTTAGGTACCTCAAGATATGTTTGGCTACAATCCAATGTACTCTCCTGGGGTCCACCATGTGTTGACTGAGAGTGTTGACAGTAAAACATATATCAGGTCTAGTGTTGGTCAAATACATTAAGAAACCAATTAATTGTCTGTAAATGGTAGGATTCACCTTCTCTAACTAAGAGGAGTTTAGATTCTTGAGACTAGTGATCATGGGAGTGGCCATGGGTTTACAGTCCTCCATCCCAAATCTTTTGAGAATCTCAAATGTATATTTTCCTTGACCAAGGAAATTTTCACCCTTTCATTACCAGATCTCTAAGACAAGAAAATAATGCATTAGGCCTAGGTCCTTCATCTCAAATTCTTCAGCCAGGTCCTACTTGCAACTTGTGATTAGATTTTATGCTCCTGTTAGAAAGAGATCATTTACGTAGAGTACAAGAATGAGAATGTCCCCTCTTCTTATGAGAAGGTATAGATTCGAGTCAACATCACTCTTGACAAACCCAATACTTTGTAGATAATTGTCGATCCTGGAATACCCTAGACTTGGGGGGTAACAGGATTGAGCTTTGAGGATATTGTGACCATTTTCCATCAAGAAAACAAGGGCAAATCCATTGTTTTCATTGCCATGATTCATCTCATGAGATCATTTATTTTTGTTTTGATTTGATTTTGTATTATCCTGTCAGGACTTGTGACTCAAGACAAATATCACATTTCAGTATCTATGTCTAATGTACCATTTGACATCTTGTACATCTTATATATCATTTTTGTTTTCATATTCATGTAACAATTTGTTTGTTTGATGTTGATGTTGTTTTATAAGTTTAAAAAATTGAAGAACAAATATTATTTTTGTATTTTTTCAAGTTTCCTAATAATTTCTGATATTGTCGATAATTTCAATTTTGGACCCCCAGCGATAAATTTCCAAAAATGATAAATGTAAAATTGATGAAGACGTCCTCTGTTAGCCCACTTGGAGTGTGGACTTGTCCTGAGAGTGCCTCACGAGTCTCAACGAGACATAATGGTAGCTGAATGTGAAATCTTAGGTTGCTATAGATAACAAGAATGAAGACATCTTGGAAGTGTGTCAAATGCCTACTAAAAATTGACAAAGAAATAATAGGTTGTTTGCTTATCATTTTGATTTGATGGATTGCCAAAGTAATGAATGCGCTTAATTTTGTTTGTTGCCCAGGACCACAGATCTATAACAAAGTACCTCATTAAAGAGTTCATGTTTATATAATGGAACAATTTCTAGGCCATGCTTAGAAATTCAGCCTGGTTTATCTATTTGCAACTCAAATAACTTCAGGAATCATGTCATAGGAAAAGAAATAAGAGCAATGGCCAGAAAGTATACTAATAAGTGTTTGGCTAGAATTTGATGCATGGATGTGGCCTAAACAACTTTGGATTTCTTGGGATAAAATTGATGCCAAACTGTTTTGAGATCATGAAAATTGTTTTATGATCTCCTTCAACCAAATCTCGTGTATGAACTCTCTGTTATTGGTCCTAAACATGTGATGATATACCTTATGAGTTTGATGTGCATCATGGGGGTGGATGATCAAGATATTTGAGTTTTTGATGAAGATATTTATGTGGATGATCAAGTCATATTTGAGTTCTTGTGATGATATGCCTTATGAGTTTGATGTGCATCATGGGGGTGGATGATCAAGATATTTGAGTTTTTGATGAAGATATTTATGTGGATGATCAAGTCATATTTGAGTTCTTGATGAAAATCTTTATGTTGACTGTCATACCTTGCATTCATGAGGTGATTTGCCATGTTTAGAACCTCTATTCTTGTGGATAATATGTAGAAATGAGGCAAGAGGTGAGGAATAGAGGTTTTTGCCAAGGACAACTGCTTTTTCAGATATTGAACTAAGGGTGCAGATCTTTGATATTGAGTTATGGAGATACTCCTAATATACTAGATCAAAAGTATGGTTCAAGTATGATGATGCATGAGGAAGGGTGTGGAGGTGTAGTAAATATTACGGAAAGGTAGAAAGAGGAATGGTGACGCCAAAATGCAATATCTGCCAAAGGAAGGTGAGGTGAGACATGAAAGTATTACAAATTAAAGGAGGGAATAGTCTACAAGGATGTAATCACCTACATTGGTGCTACGTACATGTGGATAACATGTGCAGTGATCCAAGTCAGGAAAACAAGAAAAGACCATTAAGAATCATCAGTTCAGACTATAACTTCACCTTGCCTAAATATATGCTTACTGCATCAGTTAGAGAAAATCATGTCAACATAAATGTTAATATACAAGTATGCTATGGGATGAATTTTCTGTAGAGTAAGAATTGATGTGTTGGAAAACTTTGTGAAAAAACACATGATATTATAATCAAAGAACAAACATTTATTACATCATATGCATGGAAAAAGCAAAGCATAACAACACCGGGAATGGGTAAAATTCAATTCATATGGAAACAAATTACCAAAAATAGCATATGTTATGTGGGTTTTTTCCCCTATGCTGGGCTTGCTCTTTTTTTTGTGCTTCATCCTCTCTTGTTTACTCTCAGGATCACCTAGCTAGGCCCTCTCAGCCAGGCATTCCCAGAGGACATTACCTGGCTCTGTATTGGTACTTTTAGTGATTGATGGAGACAGAGATGGCTATGTTCCCTCATCTACATCTACCTCTGTATATAGTGCAGAGTAGGGCTTTCTAGGGTTTACATACTTGGTTCAACCTTTCCAACTCACTTTTCTTTCATTTTCACTTGTATCTCTTTATATATTAACTTTCAGGAGTAGCATTGGCACTGCCACATTTTGCATGTGATTTGTTGTATTTTCTAGTCCCATTGACCTACTCTTTTATATGTATGTTCCCTTTCTTTGTCATCCATGCTGTTCTCTTTCTGCTTCATCCTTCTGTACATGTGCTTATTCCATGCTCTGTTTGTTTCTGTATGAAACTACACACCCTTTTTCATTTACTTCCATACCAAGGTCAAGAGAGGCATGCCAAAGATAGTGCTTTGGCTGCAGCTAATTTTACAAATGATTGCCCAATATTTGGACCATTTTTTTCTAGTTTGGTCTTTAGAGTGTATCTATTCACATTATTGAGAGTTTGGAAAAGATCTGATGGATTGAGTTTGGAGCATTTCCTTCATATGGCATCTTTAAATTATCATCCACAGTGTGTAATTTTAATTGGAGAATGCTTTCTGCTCTCTTTTTGATACAAAGTTGATCAACCAATTGTTATCTTGTTTTTGGCCAAGTACCTGTTATCTCTCTATTGATGCTAAGAGGATTGATGCTCTGCATTCTAGCTTCTGTCAGAGAATGTCAAGGCAAAGCAGGTTCAAAATTCTCTTCTTATGGAGAAACAAGATATGGAAAAACAATTGCAGTAGGTTGGTGCTTCAGCTGAGATGTATAAACATAGGATTATGCGCCTTGTAGAACAGGTGCAATTATGAAGTATATGCAACCGTCTTTGGGTAATAGCCATGCTATTTTTGTTCTCATTTTTTCCTCCTCCCCCTTGTTTATTTTGCAGGTGAGGGTTTACTTGGATCAAATTGGAAAGGTTACTGAAGATGGTCTACAGTATGCACTTCAGTGGAGTTGAAGAATGAGAGGTGAGTTAAGAGAATTTTTTCCTATCTTGTACATCATTGTTGTAATGTATTACATGGCTCAACAATCCAATCCGTTATATTGCATGCACTAGGTTTGGGAAAAAGAGAATTGAGGAAGAACTAGTCGCTTTGAACACAAAATTTGCATGCCTCGGTTCCCTTAATGATGGTGAAACAACTGTAGAAAGACTTCAAGAAGAAATCAAAGAGTACAAGGAGATTTTAAAATGCAGTGTTTGCCATGATAGGCCCAAAGATGTAAGCATATTAAATCCAACATTTATATTCTTAAATGTTTCAATGTTTGTTAGTGACCTTAGTGTCATTGTGTTGAATGCTGCAAAGGGGAAGTTATAGTGTTCATTTTCGTCTTAGATTTATTGGATTTCTGATCCATTTGAAAGTAATTTTATTTGTGCTTTATGACAGGTTGTGATTACCAAGTCCTTCCACTTGTATTGTGGCCCTTGTATTCAGCAGAACTTGGAGACCCGGCACCGCAAATGTCTAGGATGTGGTACAGGTTTTGGATAGAATGATGTGCGAACTGTATCCATATGATTTGCATGGTCAATATAATCTGGTTTTCTATCAACAGAGAACAATGTAGAGGTTTAAGAGCAAAGTTGGAGTTTACAACCAGATTGTGTTGGTAAAGATGTACCCAAAAATATTTCTTTGGGTAGAGCAGGTTCGAGGACATACTTTTGTTTCTTAGACCATCTCCCATTGAAAGTCATGTAAAATACTAACTGAAAATAGTGATTCATGGTTTAAAATTTAAATCCATTTAATTTTTTTTTTCTATTGATTTTTTTCATTTTTATTTTTCTAAAGAAATCTTTTCATGCCACAATCATCCCCTCTTGTATTCAATAGTTGTCCTTGGTGGTTCAAGATGTACCTCAACAATCTACTTATGCCATTGGAGTCTTCTTTCCAAACAATTTTTTTTCTACATTATTTATACACAAGATTCCTCTTTTCTTTTGCACACAAAAAAATGTAGTTTTATCATTGGATAACAAAATTACATTTTGTAGATTAGATGGCATTCAGAGAAATTTTCAGAAACTGGTGCCATAAGGATACACCTCATTATAAGATCAATACTTCAGTCTATTTTCGAACAAATATCTCAAAAAGAGTCTTTACTTCTTTCCACACAGTCCAAGCCTGTAGGCTTTTAATATTACATATATAAAATTCAAAGATTTAGATCCACAAAATGAAAATACAAAAAAGAAATTCACCAACAGTTCGAAATATGAAACAGTTTATATAAAATGGCGAGGATCTAATTCAGCAAGGCAATCCTCTTGGTGCCTCCCAGATGTGCCAGTTACCTGGAGCCATCTGCAAGCCTTCCTTCGACAAAGCAACTGCCATTAATTTCTTTCTTTGAAGACATGGTAGAAAGAGATTTCATTAAAAATTGATTTGATATTCAGAATCTCTTCAAAAATAAGGCTCAACTGAAAATTACACAAAGTGCTTATCCCTTAAATCAAGTTTATCACCAACAGAGGCCCCCATTACTTACAATTTCTAAGCATCTCTCTGGTCAGCTAAAGATAAGACAAGTTTGAGGGCCAACAATTCTTCTTTGTTTTTTGTGATCACCCCTGTACGAGCCTTGATCTATCAGTAACCTCAGGCACCACTACTCAGGTTGGTTTCCCCACTTTTACCTGCTTAAAACTTTTAATGTTTGATAAACTCTATGAAACACAGACATATGGAGGAGCAAATTTGTCTTCAAACAAACTAGAGTTCCTACTCAACCACACCCCTCAAGCAATGATAATAGGAAGAGCCTTATGGGTCTAGAGAAACATTGCCATGCCAATAATCAAGACAGTCATTTACAAACAAACCTCTTCATAAGTTTCTGATACCAATAGTGCCTTCCATTTCCTTCCACAGATCCAGTACAGGATTGGGAAACAAACAGGTGTAAGATTCCTCACATACTTTACAGAGAGCACATCTTCCAAGAACCTACCAGCTTTTTCTCTGCATGAAGTCCCATGTTGGAACTCTATCTCTAAGAGTAAGCCACATAAATATCCTTGATTTGAAGGGACATTTGGATTTCTAGATTTTTTTATTTCACCACTCCTATAGGATATCCTCCTCTTCTCATATCACCTTATATCCCAGTTTAGGAGTATACTTATGAGCCTTAAGGGTTTAGAGAAACATTTCCACTCCAATAATCAAGACATTCATTTACAAACAAACCTCTCCGTAAGTTTTTGATACCAATAGTACCTTCCATTTCCTTCCACAGATCCAGTACAAGAAAAGGAAAGAAACAGGTGTAAGATTCCTCACATACTTTATAGAGAGCACATCTTCCAAGAACCTACTAGCTTTTCCTCTGCATGAAGTCCCATGTTGGAATTCTATCTCTAAGAGTAATTCACATAAATATCCTTGATTTGAGGGGACATTTGGATTTCTAGATTTTTTTGGTTCACCACTCTAGGATATTCTCCTCTTCTCATATCACCTTATATCCCAACCTAGGAGTATACTTACGACCAATAGATTCTGAGACCAAAAAAACTCACCACCATTCTCATTTATCACCTTATATCCTAGCCTAGGAGTATACTTACCACCAATAGATTCTGAGACCAAATAAACTCACCACCATTCTCATTTATTGTTATATGACTGCTACTTAGTACTGCTAAATAATCATTCCACATCCGACCTTCAAAATCACATTAAAGCCTGTTGAAACTCTATCTCTAAGAGTAAGTCACATAAATATCCTTGATTTGAGGGGACATTTGGATTTCTAGATTTTTTTGGTTCACCACTCTAGGATATCCTCCTCTTCTCATATCACCTTATATCCCAGCCTAGGAGTATACTTACCACCAATATATTCTGAGACCAAACCAACTTATCACCATTCTAATTTATCGTTATATGACTACTACTTAGTACTTCTAAATAATCATTCCACATCCGACCTTCAAAATCATATTAAAGCCAAGCTTGTCTGAAGTCATCCAACCTTGCCTCAAAACTGTAGTTGAATTTGGGTTAGCCACTTGAGAAAGAAAAATTATCCCCCTATCTCTAAGGGAAAAGACTAGGTTTCTATGGAGAACATAGCTCTCTCCACACCCCACCTGAGGATCCTCCCCCTACATCATTCTAGTTCCATTCCCAACCTTCCAAACTAATTTAACTAACCAATTTCCTATCAAGGGGAAGGATAGAACAATTGGCATCCATATGATAGACATTTTACAAAGATTTGATAGGAGACATGGAAATATATTTTAGAAAAGTTCTTTATCCTTCTCATAGACCCCCATCAAAGATATGGAAGATTTCCTAATATTGATTGCACCGAGAGTAGTGAGGTGCTCAACCCAGTATGGGGGAGATGTTGAGGCGTTAGCAATAGATAATAACAATACATTTAAAAAAACACAAAGTTAGTTGTGGGACATTATTAGCTTAAAACTTTTACCTTCCCCCATTTTAGGATGGTTTTCTTTTTCTGCTGGGTTTTTTTTCTTCCCAACATGCTGAGAATTGGTGTAAATACCATCCATACTTCAAAGTTTAATCTTGGCGTTGTTGGTGCAATCTCTTTCGGGTCTCAACATTAGAGTTATTGGGGTGGATTTTCTTGGTCTATAAGTGATTTAAACCATCACATATGATAATCAAAAGAACAAAAACCTTGTTCAACAATCCTAGAGCAAAATTATGGAAAAAGAAATTCATGATACAATATGTATTTCCTCATCTCTAGGGAGAGCTTCTTCATGCTTCTCTAAGATTAGGGATTTCTCTATATCATCCTTTGGTCTCTCAATGCTCTTCCAATAAATTTGCACATTTTCAAACCTTGTAACAATAGTTGGGCATTTTAATTTAGATTAAAGGATTTCCACTGTTTTGGCCTATCCTTTAAGTTTTATATTGGCCTACCAGACATATTTTATTAAATAAACCTGTGCATCAACAATTTTGCCACCTGTATGACCTCTACCTTCTTTGTATAGGCTTCAAACCCTCAGCAAGGAAACCAAACATGCATTGTAACAAGTGTCATCCCAAAAAACTATACTCCAGTTCCTGCACAGACACAGAGTAGACCTGCATTATTTGGGGGGCTGATTGCATCTCCGTGGACAAGCTTCCATCCAATTTCTTTTTGGGTTTCATCGTGTGTCTCCAATGATTTTAGTTTGAAATATCTCGATACAAGGTTCTCATAATAATCATTGCTACCATCTCGGAAAGGAACAAAACAATCATTAACGAGTTTATAATAGATAACAAGTGGATTTGATCATCTTTCATGAGAAGATATGTATCCCATCGAGAATCTCGTTTTATAGAGCTTTCCTTGAACGTCATATCATAAAAAAATATAATTTATGTACCCTTGTCAACTTCTGCGGACTATTGGTTTGTGAAACGTAGTGCTTGGTGTTTGGGTTGCAGGTTGTCAATATCCTTTCGCATCTCTCAATTTGCATATGCCTTAAATTGACTATTTATATTTGAGTAACAACCACAAGAAGAGCCAGAAGGCATTTATAGACAGGACCAAATTCTTTCATCAAAACAACACGAATTGAACCATTCACGATTTTTTTTCTGAACTCAAGCTTCGGGAAGTTCAAAACTCTATGATTTCTCGAGCACTTGAGATCCCCGTGGAACTTTATCATAACGAGCTGGGATACCATACGTGCATCCAAATTAACGAACGTGAGCCTCTTCCCATGTAATGCTAAGAATCTTTCTGCAACCCATACATCAATCGGAGAATTGGGAATCACAATGAAGTTTCTAGTATTGAGCTTATTGTACATCATTGAAAGAGTATAGTCTGGAAACACCACAACATCTATAAATTCCCTTGACAAAAACTGGACACCTGCAAAACCTTTTGGCACCTGTATCTTCTCAGATATTGAAAATGTTTCACCAGCTGCTCGACACTAAAAACATTCAGGTCCGAACCACCTTAGAAACAACTTTATCAATGTGTCCTTGATCCTATATCTTGCATTTTTCCTTCTAAACTCCTTTTGTTGATGGCGCCATCGATCATGTTATTTTCCCACCTGTAGCTTCCCCTTGTCTGCGTTTGTTGACTACTGCGCCAATACCAAGCATGCACTTTACTCTTGCTGAGCGCTTGGATTTAGTGACTTATGTTTTGACTGTGTTTGACATCTGGACTTGGAGTTTGACATAATTTAGTATGATATGTGATATGGCTTAGACTTAGGATTAGAACACTTCTAGTACACATCACTTTTTTTTTGACAAAAAGATATATATTTTTTGTTTATA
>ML780911.1:369451-396495 GCA_009831015.1 Picea engelmannii
CCCTTGGCAGAATGGTGGTATAACACTTCCTTTCATACTGAAACAAAAATGACACCATTTATGGCACTTTATGGATACCACCCTCCTTCCATCACTTCTTCTCTAAAATAAAAATATAAGGTTCAAGCAGTGGAATATCACATTGAGAATCTACAACAAGTTCTCCAAATCTTAAAGGACAACCTGACCATGGCACAAAATCGCATGAAACAACAAGCAGATCAACATCGTAGTGAAATAAATTTTGAAGTAGGGGATTGGGTGTTTTTAAGACTACAACCATACAAACAGATGTCCCTCAAGCAAGCCAAGAAGGATAATAAATTATCACCAAAGTACTATGGCCCTTATAAGGTGTTGCAAAATATTGGTACTATGGCTTACAAATTAGAGTTGCCTCCATCTTCACGAGTACACCCAGTTTTCCATGTTTCATGCTTAAAGAAGGTTATAGGCGACAAGATCCCGGTTCAGACTATATTGCCAGAACTTGACGAGGAAGGAAAAATCATATTGGAACCTGAAGCCACCACTGACACAAGAATTTTCCATTTGAGGAATAGATTCATTTCAGAGTATCTCATTAAATGGAGGAAACTACTGGCTAGAGATTCCACTTGGGAAGATGAGTCTTTTATACAGAAGCATCCAGAGTTACTCAAGCATTGTGAACAACACTTGTCTCAAGGGGAGGGGCATGTTAAGCCCTAATATTTGCTCAATACCCCTTAATTGGGGCATATTATTGATGCAGGAGCATCTCTCCATGTCAGCTAGCCAGCCAGCCAACCACGCCAGCGAATTCAAATCACACGCTAAAAGAGAGGCACAACCTCATTTACATTTGAAAATTGAATGTAATTAATTCTTAGGCTGGTGAGCCATAGAAGCTATGCCTTTGTGCATGCGTAGAGTAGATAGGCATTTAATGTGTGTAATGGCTGAGATCTAGATCCGATTCTGGACTAGACAGCCCATTCAATGTAATTGAATAGGGTAGGTAGGTTTGGAGGGAAGCCCTCTAAGAGCCCCTCAGGTAAAAGATATTTGGGAGATCTCATTTAAAAAGATTGTAATGGTTGTAAGAGTAGAGCCAAAGAGAGCTCGAGAACACCTTGTACAAACAGGCATTTTCCATTGTTAATATAAACAAAAGCAGTTTTTCCTGCACATGTTCTGTGTTATATGGATGTTTGTGTGTGTTCTTTATGTATGTTGTAGATGTGTATGTGCATTTTCAGGGAGTTTGTGTGATTTCAAGCGAAGGTCTTTGAGGCTTCACACCAGGAGGGTGTGACAGAACACTGTGAGTTCTGATAGCCTTGCACAGAGGATGCATTTCTGAACTTTGCGGAGTCAGACAGAGACGTGCTTCGGCACAGAAACTAGAATCAACAACTCAGAGGAAGAAGACCTCAAGGTTGTTGAATACCTTGAAGGTAAGCTTGCGTATGAGAGACACAATTGCAGACAGAATTCTGTTGTGAATTCTGTAGAGCTCTGCCAAGTGGGAATTGAGCATGGGCACAATGGTGCATTGAAGAAGGAACTTTGCTGTGAGTTCAGACAGAAACTTTGAGGAGTTCTATGAAGCTTTGCCAGGTGGGCATTGAGCGGGTGCAAGGAGTGCACAGAGGAAGAACTCTGTGGTGAGTTCGAAGGAAGAACCAGAATCACTGAGGATTCTGAGAGCTCTACCAGGTGGGCATTGAGCAGGTGCTAGGCACACAAGAGAAGACAAAACTATTGATCATTCTGTGGGAAAAGAGAAGAAACTCTGCCCGGAGGGCATCGAGTCAGTGTGCAGGCAGGCACATAAGAAGAAGAGAACTCTTTGAGTTCTGTAATTAAGGGAAGAATCCACTTAGGGATTCTCACAGGGTTGCTTAAAACCCTGAAAAGGCTCAGCAAGAGGTTGCTTGAGTAGAGGGATAGCCAGAAGGGCATCCAAGAGTTCTCCATCTGTGGGAGAAGGAAGTTGAAAGACAAAATCCCTTAGGGGTCTGAGTGGTTGAGAAGCTCAGGAGGGACAGTGATTTCACACACAGAGTTGGGATGCAAGGAGTGTAGAGGCTGAAGAACTCTTTAGAGGAGTTCAGAGTACCCAAAGCTCAAGAGGGTCAACATTTTATACACGCAGCGAAGCTCAAGGTCGAAGAGTTCGTAGGGGAGAAAGAAGATAAAGGTTGAGGCCTTGGACAAATCTAAATTCTTCAAAGTGCAGGAAGAAAGTGCGTAGGGAGACTGTCAAGAGGAAGCACAACAGCCATTGGATCGACGGAGGAGAGAGATCTGGATCGTTGATTTCCACATCCAAGAGGAGCTCAGGAGGAGCCTACAGAAGGAGGAGACCGTCAGCCATCGGATCTCACTCAGAAATCCCATAAGTCGTTGGATCGGGAGGAGTTGCACAGATTTTAGCCTCTGGAGTAGGCACGCAAAAGAAGTGATCTAAGCCGTTAGATCTGGAGCAAAAATCCCGTCAGTCGTCAGATTGGATAGGAGTTGCATGAGGCTTAGCAGTCGAGATATTAGCCATCGGGAAATCGGGATTCTCAAGGGCAAGAGAATTGAGACATTCCAAGTCTCGAAACATTGGAGCGATCTGGACTGTCCGTTAGCAGAGACACGTGGCAGAGATCGAGTTCCATCAGTATTGAGGTGCATCGGGAAATCGACACTCCCGTGGACAAGAGATCGGGGAAATCCAGGTTGAAAACCCTGGCATAATCTGAGCCATCCGTTCAGAGGGACAGGTGTCAGAGATCCGAAGAGAGTCGGCATAGAAGTCATCTGGAAATCGGAGTTCTTGAGGACAAGGAACTTGGGACATCGAAAGTCTCGAAATCCTAGAGGAATCGCGACTGTCCATCTGGAAGGGACGCGTGGAGGAGATCGATGTCATCGAAAAAGGGCCAACAAGGAAGCCGTCCATCTGTGTTTGGTCCATTGGGATATTTGGAATCCCGTGGACGTGGTGTTTACGCCTTTTGAAGTCGCAAATCGTGATACCCCGATGAGTGGGGGCCAGTTGTCATCACATCAGGGCTGAGGAAAGAGCCATAGTGGAAGCCAGCTGTCAGTGCAGTGGAGATTCGGGATTCGAGGAGTCAGGAATCTCGTAGACATATGAAACTAGGCATTGGAAACCCTGTAGCCCCGACGGGAGACAAGACTATGATCATGGGAATATTGGTCACATTGGCCAGGGCTTAGCTTGGAGGGATAAAGCGTGTCAGGAATCGGAGGATCATGGATCCAAAGGGCAAGCACATTTTGGTATAGAAAAGCCCGAAACTCCGATAGGAACCTATGACTGCGGTCATATGAAGGTAGGTCACGTGGACCAACAACATAGCTAGAAGGGGCTGAGGAAAAGGGGCGCATCGGAAATTTGTCCCATCGGTGATTGGGGAATCGAGAGTGTTGAACTCTTGATAGCGGAAAGTCTGAAACCCTGAACCCCAATATTGAGCCGAGGAAGAGTCATGGTAAAGTGAAGAAGGCTATGAAGGGAGTTAAAGGACCTGTGGATCAGGTTTTAGCAGAGGATTCCAACAGGGGATCTAAAGAGCCGCTTTGGCTTAGAAGGGGATTTTGATTGATCTTGTGAGCGGGCGAGGAGTTGTCGAAGGAGGTAGCTCTTGCGCCTTGCGTCAAGTGGTATTAGAGCAGGAAATTCATCTGTATATTGTAGGTGAAAGAAGACAGAGTGCTGAGGGCTCTGTGACGATTGTTTGACGGTAGGCAACAATCGAGAAGATAGTAAGGGAGACTGTAGGATGATGAAGCTGGTAGAACTCTTAGTGCAGAGTGACAGCAGCAGGACTGCTAGGAGAGAAGACAGAGATAACACCATGGTTACTAAAGGCCATAGGCATGCTAGGAGGAAGAGCCAAGCAGAGAAGCTTGTTGAATTAAGGGAAGATATAGAAAAGCTTGCATTGAAGATACGATAGGATAAAGAGTCGAGATGGGTATATGAATGGCCCATGAAAGAAGCCAAAGGTAAAATGGCCACTCAAGGAGTTGATGGTCAGAAGATAGCGGAGGCTGTTAATAGGGTGGTTGAGGTATGTGAGCCAGAGACTGGGAGAGGTCTTGATGATGAAAAGGATGATTTGGGATCTAGGAGGATTCCAACCGCTTAGAGGGGAAGCGCATGAGCAGGAGCTCATGATTTTGTAGTTGAGGAGTTTGATGAAAGATCATCTCTCCACGTCAACCAGCTAGCCATCTAGCCACGCCAGCGAATTCAAATCGCATGCTAAAAGAGAGGCACAGCCTCATTTAAATTTGAAAATTGAATGCAATTAATGCTTAGGCTGGTGAGCCATAGAAGCCGTGCCTTTGTGTAGGCGTAGAGTAGATAGGCATTTAATGTGTGTAATGGCTGAGATCTAGATCCGATTTTGGACTAGACAGCCCATTCAATGTAATTGAATAGGGTAGGTAGGTTTGGAGGGAAGCGCTCTAAGAGCCCTTCAAGTAAAATATATTTGGGAGATCTCATTTAAAAAAATTGTAATGGTTGTAAGATTAGAGCCAAAGAGAGATCGATAACACCTTATACAAACAGGCATTTTCCATTGTTAATATAAACAGAAGTAGTTTTTCCTGCACATGTTCTCTGTTATATGGATGTCTGTGTGTGTTATTTATGTATTTTGTAGATGTGTATGTGCATTTGAAGGGAGTTTGTGTGATTTCAGGCGAAGGCCTTTGAGGCTTCACACCAGGAGGGTGTAAGAGAACGCTGGAGGTTCTAATAGCTGTGCACAGAGGATGAATTTCTGAACTCTGCGGAGTTAAACAGAGACATTCTATGACACAGAAACTGGAATCAACAACTTAGAGGAAGAAGACCTCAAGGTTTCTTAATACCTTGGAGGCAAGGTTGCGTATGAGAGACACAGTTGTAGACAGAATTCTGCTGTGAATTATGTAGAGCTCTGCCAAGTGGGCATTGAGCATGGGCACAGTGGTGCATTGAAGAAGGAACTCTGTTGTGAGTTCAGACAGAATCTTTGAGGAGTTTTGTGAAGCTCTGCCAGGTGGGCATTGAGCAGGTGCAAGGAGTGCACAGAGGAAGAACTCCGTGGTGAGTTTGAAGGAAGAACCAGAATCACTGAGGATTCTAAGAGCTTTGACAGGTGGGCATTGAGCAGGTTCTAGGCGCACAAGAGAAGACAAAACTGTTGAGCGTTCTGTGGTAAAAGAGAAGAAACTCTGCCTGGAGGGCATCGAGTCAGTGTGCAGGTAGACACAGAAGAAGAAGAGAAATCTTTGAGTTCTATAATTAAGGGAAGAATCCACTGAGGGATTCTCACAGGGTTGCTGAACACCATGAAAAGGCTCAGCAAGAGGTTGCTTGAGCAGAGGGATAGCCAGGAGGGCATCCAAGAGTTCTCCATCTGTGGGAGAAGGAAGTTGAAAGACAAAATCCCTTAGGGGTTTGAGTGGTTGAGAAGCTCAGGAGGGACAATGCTTTCACACACAGAGTGGGGCTGCAAGGAGTGCAGAGGCTGAAGAACTCTTTGGAGGAGGTCAGAGTACCCAAAGCTCAGGAGGGTCAGCGTTTTATACATACAACGAAGCTCAGGGTCGAAGAGTTCGTAGGGGAGAAAGAAGATAAGGGTTGAGGCCTTGGAGAAATCTAAATTCTTCCAAGTGGTGGAAGAAAGCACGCAGGGAGACTGTCAGGAGGAAGCACAACAACCATTGGATCGACAGAGGAGAGAGATCTGGACCGTTGATTTCCACGTCCAGGAGGATCTTAGGAGGAGCCTACAGAACGAGGAGACCGTCAGGCATCGGATCTCACTCAGAAATCCCGTAAGTCGTTGGATTAGGAGGAGTTGCGCAGAGTTTAGCCTCTAGAGTTGGCGCGCAGAAGATGTGATCTAAGCCATCAGATCTGGAGCGGAAATATCGTCAATCGTCAGATTGGATAGGAGTTGCACGAGGCTTAGCAGTTGGGATATTAGCCATCAGGAAATTGGGATTCTCAAGGGCAAGAGAATCGAGACATTCCAAGTCTCGAAACACCGGAGTGATCTGGACCGTCCGTTAGCAGAGACACGTGGCGGAGATCGAGTGCCATCAGTACTGAGGCACATCGGGAAATCGCCACTCCCATGGACAAGATATCGGGGAAATCCAGGTCGAAAACCCTGGCATAATCTGAGCTATCTGTTCAGAGGGATAGGTGTCAGAGATCCGAAGAGAGTCGGCATAGCAGTCATTGGGAAATCGAAGTTCCTGAGGACAAGGAAGTTGGGACATTGAAAGTCTCGAAATCCTGGAGGAATCACGACCATCCATCTGGAAGGGATGCGTGGAGGATATCGGCGTCATCGAAAAAAGACCGACAAGGAAGTTTTCCATTGGTGTTTGGTCCATTGGGATATCGGGAATCCTGTGGACATGGTGTTTACGCCTTTTGAAATCACGAATCACAATACCCTGATGAGTGGGGGCCAGTTTTCATCACATCAGGGCTGAGGAAAGAGCCATAGTGGAAGCCAACTGTTAGTGCAGCAGAGAGTTGGGATTTGAGGAGTTGGGAATCCCGTAGACATATGAAACTAGGCATCGGAAACCTCATAGCCCCAACGAGAGACAGGACTATGATCACAGGAATAGTGGTTGCATTGGCCAGGGCTTAGCTTGGAGGGATAAAGCGCGTTGGGAAGTGGAGGATCGTGGATCCAAAGGGAAAGCACATTTTGGTATAGCAAAGCCCAAAACCCCAATAGGAACCTATGACTGCGGTCATATGAAGGTAGGTCACGTGGACCAGTAGCATAGCTAGAAGGGGCTGAGGAAAAGGGGCGCGTTGGAAATTTATCCCATCGGTGATTGGGGAATCGAGACTGCTGAACTCTTGACAGTGGAAAGTCCGAAACCCCGAACCCCGATATTGAGTCGGGAAAAAGTCACGGTAAAGTGCAGAAGGCCGTGAAGGGAGTTAAAGGACCTGTGGATTGGGTTTTAGCAGAGGATTCCAGTAGGGGATCTAAAGATCCGCTTCGACTCAGAAAGGGATTTTGATCGATCCTGTGAGCAGGCGAGGAGTTGTCAGAGGAGGTATCTCTCACGCCTTGCGTCAATTATATTAGTAATGTTATTTTATTTATGTCAACTTTAGGCCATTAGTTGTAATTATACCTCCTAGTCTCCTATATATACCAAGGAGACATTTTCATTTTGAATCATCTTGTACTTGAACATTTAAGTGGGGTAAAAGGAGGTTGCCCCCTTGAAGAGGCTTATTATCTAAAATTATCTCTTTTTCAAGGCGTTGAGTACTTTTTTTGAGCTTTTTCTATGCTATATTGGTATTTGGTTCTTAACAGTTCATTTTGTCTTCAAAATATCTTTCATAATTATCATTCACATAATTATTTTGAAAAGGAGGCCTTATTTTTTGGTTCCCCTGATCTCCCTAATTTCCTTGATTCCTATTATTTCCTTGATTTCCCCGATTCCCTTGATTTCCTTGATTTCTCTAATTCCCTTGATTTCTTTGTCTAATTTGTGGGATTATTGGTCTGCTCTAATTTCTGCGTGGGCCATCATCCCGTTCTCTGGTGTTAGGATTATTATCTAAGGCCATTCTTTCCATAATTTTCTCCATGGTTTTCATCATCATTTCAATCCTTTCTTCTGATGTTTGTGAGGTGGAAGGTTGTACCTTATCTTCAGCTCTGTTCATGTCCCTGTCAGAGTCAAATTTGATCTTTCCTGAAGCCATTAGATTTACCTCAACTTCTATGGAATCATTCATCATATCATCTAATGAAGCATATCTTCATTCCCTCAGTAACAAAGAAAAATAACTTTCAAAAGAATCAACATATCTGAGTTGAGCAACTTTAGGGGGAGCTTTACCTCTGTAGGAATCAGATTATAAAGATTTACAAATCTGGCTGAAAAATCCTGCACTATTTCGTTAGGTGACCTCCTCATGTTGTTATACTGAGTCAAAAACTGAAGGGGGTTCTTCTTGTCACCCCATTTTTCAAGAAAGTTGGTTTCAAAGACCTCAAAACTTCTGATACTAGCTATTGGAAGAGCTTTGAACCACTTCCTCACTTCCCCTGCAAGGCTTTGTGCAAATAGTCTCATTTTTGCATCTTCAAAATCTACTTCTTCCAAGTCTATAAAATCATTGAACCGGTCTAGATGTTTCTAAGCTCACACACTACCTTCAACATCATACAGTTTGATCCTTAGATTATACTCTCGAGGTAAATCATGTAGTTGAGCAGGAAGTATGAGAGGAGAAAATCCAGCTTCCATGGCTGTTTTGAGGGGTTGAAGTGGTTGTTGGTTCTGAGTATGAATCACTATAGGCTTCACAAATGAAGCTAAAATCAAATATTGGAACATCTTTTTGTCTAATATGACTTCATTCAAGCAATATACAGATTTAGTCTGGAACAGAGTTTGTTCAAATTTTACATCAAACTCAAGGTCTTCAATGCTTGTTACTCCATATTTGGCAAAGGATAGATATCAGTCTAAATGAAAAACATGGTTTATTTGTATTTATTTTCTTTTGTGTACAAGCTTTTCATGCTCAGACATAGGGATTTCATCTTCTGGGAAAAAATAATCTTAGCCAATATGGTGTTTGATTCCATTTCACCCTCAGGAATCAAAACTCAAGCTTTAAGTCATTCTTTTCCCAGGGAAGATTTCACTTTCGTTCCCCGGCAACAGCGCCAAAATGTTAGCACTCTGTAAATTTTGTTTGGCTACTAGACAAAGAACAAACGTATTTGTTTCAACCAACTTTAGAGCTGGGTACTAGCATGCTTAGCTCATATAGGTCTCTCTCATGTCACTTGATATTTCTTTGGCAATCGGTGGCTAGATTTAGTTTGTTTCGGGGTTTTTTATAAAGTTGTTGGCAAGGAAGGGGAGGGACACTTAGGGCTATGAAGTCAAAATTCTGAAAGTGAATGAAAACAATGACTAGCTGGTAGAACTCTTCAGAGGATAAAGGATAAATGAGGCAATGAATCTGAGTTATAAATTGTATTTATGCAGAGTGTAAGAAGAAGGAGAAAACAAGTAACTACATCACAACATTACTAAAATGAATTCTGAATTAGTTAGGAAGAAAATCACATAGTTTAAATTGCTTAAGCCGAGAGCATCACAAGATGAATTGTGATCTTTTAAACTATCCAATTTAAACAAAAGAAAGTGCAAATGTAATTTAAGAATGGAAGAAATACATACTATGAGAGAATAAAAAACTCATATCACCACCATTAGAATATTTTCATAGAGACTTCAAAAGCTTATGCATATATATTCAATTCAACTCCTGAAAATTACATTTGATTTCCGAACAACTAAAAAGGTTCCCTTGCACTTCTACCAACATTAATTCATTCGAAACTTCTATCATTTATGCAATTCGATTTTATTTCAACTAGAATCTGAAAACAATAGCTGAACTGAAACGTTTCAGCTTCTAAAACTGACTATAATAATTACATTTGACAGTTTTGTTATGGGAACCAATTACACTGATCAATCAAACAAAAAATGCTTCATGCATCCACAGATGATTCCTCCGACTCATCGGCTTTTGTCTTTTCCATTTGTCCTATTTGGTCTTCTGCTAAATCCGCCATCCTGGTGACACTTGGAGGCTATTTGCTGGTTCTTGGAAAATTACATTTTGTCTTTCCTAGCCACACTATCTCTTTCCATTGTAAGTCAGAAGGGATATCGTAATCCATCATTTCCTTTATTAGGATATCCAAGTCAATGCAAGTGGAATAAGTCATGGTTGGTATCCCAATCTTTACTGTCTTGAATTGATTTAAGATCTCAAAATCTGCAGTCAAATATTCCACCAAATTTGGTCCTTTCAAGTTTTCCTCCAGGCCTTCAAACTTGGAGTGATCCATTTTCATTGGGCGAGGTGAGAGTTGTATTCCTCCTGATCATATAATTTCCCTTTGCCATCCCAAAATGGTGGGAGGCCTTTGATGAATAACTCTTCAAACATATCCTTGAATTCTTGTATACTCTGCTCCATCTGTATGTCTTTGGTTTGAAATGACTTGAGAAAGTTATTCTTGGAAATGATCCTCCTAGCCCAAATGATCAATGTAGTCCTATCCTTGACCCCAATGGTCCGAAGTTCAGCAGTGGGAATTGAATTTAGCATATTTATAGAATTTTGGGCCCACTCTGGGTTTTTTTTCTCCAGTGTCTCATTCACAACAGTGCACCTGCTTCTCGTTGTGATGTCCATGCTATCTTTGTCATTTATGAAATTTAGGTATACCCTAAACGTAGCATCTTTAGCAGTAATAGAGTCCTAGATTATGTGTTTGGATCCTTGAAAAATTCCTTTACCTTTCAACCTTGTCTTCAACTTGTCTACTCTTTCCTGCAAATCTTGACTTTCTTTTTAGAACTAGGCCATCTTCTCATCCTTTGTTTTCATTTCTTGTTGTAGCTTTTCTATAACTCCCTTAAGTCTTTTGATTTCTCTTGCCTTCAAGCTAAATTGTGACATAGCCTGGAAAAGTCCTTTAGTGTTTGACCCATATTCTGTAGTACAAGGTACAACTGCCACCATGTTTCATACTTCTACCTGTCCTTGTGACCAATCCTCCTTTTCTTTCTCCAGCTGCAATACTTTGGCCTTGTAATTCAATGCTTCATGTTGAAATTTCTCTTTCTCTTATTCTAGAGGAAACAACTCTTATGTTTGTGGATTCTCCGTGGAAGACATATTTATCCTTTTCTTCATGCTTTGAATCATCTTGTCTTTCTCTTCTAAGGAAGATTTTACCCCTTGAGGGCCTTCAGATTATAATCTCTTGACTTGAGTCTGGCAAGCTCTGCTGGATGATTTTTCTTTCCTTGATTGCCCCTCCAAATTAAGTGCATGAGTTTTTAGCCTTGAAATCTTAAAGCTCAAACTTAGGTAGTCTGAATACAACATGTCAATGGTGTTTCTGTGGAATTGCACCTTGTCTCGAGCATTGATATTTTCATAATGCAGCTTAACTTCAGACACTTTATCCTCGTCTGCTACTGCTATGTTGAGTGTCTTATTCTCTATATCCCTAACTAAGAAAATAGAAGACTTATGCTGATAAATCATTTCTACCTCAACTATCAACTCTCTTATTTCACTCATGGCCAAGCTTCCTTTCACAACATATTGATTTGCTAAATCTTCTTTAGATTGGTAGATTGCTCCGGGTGCTTTATCAAAAATGTGTTTTTTGCTTCTAAAATCTCTTGAGATGCTTTCACTTTGGGGAATGCTTCTTTTACAAGCTCCTTGCTTGTTGGTGGCACTCTCCACCATATCCATACTTACTTTCTCTTTAGGCTCTTCTTCCTCCATATCTACTATATGTGGATATTGTGCGATATTTATCTTTTTAGGAACACTCTGTTGCTCATTGGTACCCAGGGATTCTCAAATGCTTCTTTTGGTGTAGACACTTTCTTTGGGAACTTTGAATATCAACTTCTAAGGGTTTTGTTGTGTTTGAGATGCTGCAGGGTTGGCCCTACTTGTTGTGTTTGAGCAGGCTGCAAGATGGCTTCCATATCATCATAGGTTTCCAAATTTTTCAATTTGTCAAAACCTTCTACATGCTCATGTTCATAAGAGCCATGTTTTCTTATCAATATTCTTTTAGATATGACCTGATGTGGATCATATCTTCTCCCATGTAGCTGTGAAAATAAAAAATCCTTGAGTTTGGCCTGAATCTGAGATAAGCATGATGTGACATCCCCCAAAATAAAATATTTTGGAAATTTAAATTTTTGGGAAATGATTCCATTTTTGGTAAATTCAAATTTGGAATTTTTTTTCCATTTATGGCAATTTCAAATTTCGAATTTGTTAATTGTAATAAATTATTATGACTGTTGGGAAGAACTCTGATTTGACCCAACTAACTATTTGACAATGACACTTGTTTAAAAACAAAATATTTTATATTGATTGCAAGAAAACAAATGGAACAACCATGTTAAAAGTAGTTGACCATGACTCCATGAGTGGGGAACATGTTGGAACTACCCCTGGGATGATTTTTACATGTGGAAAATTAGTGATTTGGCCATTGGCAGCCCTTAAAAATCATGGATTTAGGAATCTGCAAAAATTCCAAGGAAGGGAAAAGACCTAGGCAAGTTACAAATAAGCATATGTGAGGAGGCAGGACGTTGCTAAGTATGCTGGGAAAGAGACTATTTTCTTTTCTTTTTCACTTGCTTTTATGAACACTAGAAGGGTGTGAGGCAAGCAGAAAAAGTGACTAAATTGAAGGATAGTGTTGTAGAGGGATTTCCAGGTTCTCTCTTATGGACTCATGGTTAGGCTAGGGGGGTGAATCGGGCAAGTACTCATGGCTACTTGGTTCTACGGTTGGGAGGAACATGGCTGTTCCCTTTGTTTTCTCCGCGAGTTTAGTTCAGATATGTTACTCTAAACTCTATCTGTCTGAATGATTTTATATTGGATATACTGTACATGTTATAGTTAAATAGAACAAATTTCTAGTATCTGTTTTAATGATCGTATAATTGTTGTAAGTCTTTTCCTATACCTAAATATTTAGTATTCTACCTCTGTTGGACAAATCGGTTATTGATATAGTGGGATCCTTAAAGCTGGTATACATGCAATAACCTAGACAAAGGATGTTCGAATTCAGGAACAATACAGTCCTCTTAATTATCAAATAGTTACGCATAAATTCTGGAATCATCCCTTAAGGAATCTTCTACTATGGAATTTAGAACCTATATATAAATAAAACATATGATATCCTCATTGAAATTCATTGAATAGACTGTAGGATTTAATTGTGGAATGATTTTCAGAAATCAAATTTTAAACAGATATGAATATGTATCAATGAACAAAGAGAGCTATTATATGCATATATATGTTTCAAACTTTAAACATAATCGAATATGTATCAACGAACGAACAGAGCTATTATATGCATATGTATGTTTCAAACTTTAAACAGAATCGAATATGTGTCAATGAACGAACATAACTGATATATGCATATGTATATTCCATTCTGTAATTTAATTCAAAAAAGAAAACATAATTCACTTATATAGTCTAGAACGATGAAGAATAGGGGAATGAACATAATCCAGGGAGTAAGACTACCCTAGATGGGATGATTTAATCATGGTAGTATCATACTACAAGAAAGTGAATCAATGATTTTATCGATACATCATTAACGTTTGACATTTCTTACATATTCTGTGCATAGAGAGAACACAATAATTTTATGGCTGTGGCATTTCCATTTAGAATAACTATCAAACAATTGCTTCGTATTTTACAGAAAGATTTTCCAAAAAATTTCAAAGTAATGCAATTGATTCGGAGGATACAATCTATCGAAAGGACAAGAATTCTACAAAAATAAATGCAGAGATTTGGAATGTGAAATCCCGCCTCCGAACGATTCCTTTTGGGGTAAAGTCCAAATAGACAGTTTTCGATAACAAGAGACTATCCATACAATCATCAACAAAGTCTAGTAAGGATGGCCATTATAACTATTAAAGATTTTCCGAATACCTTTAAATCACAGAAGTAATGTACAAAACACCGAAGATAGGCCTTTTTTCCAAAATAGTTATTATTGTTCCTCCATTATTAAGCTTAACATATATAAGAATTTCCCAAACAAGTAATACTTAGAGTTGTCCGCCATTTCTAGTATTTGGGCTATCAGTCCTTTCCTACATCAAGCTCAACTATGAATGTATATATATATATATTTATAGAATTAAAGGGATCTTTAACAAAAACAAAACGGGATTTAAACCCCCCTCAGACATCCGACATAGGAAAGTAGTGCATAAGTGATGTTACTTCTAACATCAAATAACTATGAACAAGATCATGACCTCCATGCTTGATTTAAGAAGCGAGTTGAGAGCCATTTTTATAGAACCCAAGTACCTTTGTCATGTTGAGCAGAGGCCGGTACCTGTGCCGAGAAGTGGGCATCCCTGCATTCAGCCATCACAGGAAAACATTAGTAAAGTACAGAATTAAACTTTAAATTATAAAATCGAATGAATAGTTTGAGTACCACAACGATGCTGGACTACTTAACTTAAGGGACGAAAACACCACGGCCTCCAGTAGCCATGTCTGGTTTTGTAATGTGACCCTGACCAAGGGGAGAATGATTCCTGGAACTTCTAGTGGGTACCTTGTAACAAATAGAGTCCCACCATTAATACAAAGATACCTCTTTTGCCACATAATTAAACAAATACTTAACAGAGGAAATAGCACTGCAAATCAAGAAGTTCAATATATTATAAACAAAAACTCTGTATGAACAAAAATCAAGAATGTAAGGAATGACATCATACATATAAACAATAGACATTCTCAAGAAAGTACCCCAACTTAGTAAGAGATAAATTACCGATAGACCACCACTATACTAGAAATAAAATTCATCAATCACAGAGGAGGATAGATATGGTGGACCTTTTATTCCCCTTGAATCTCTGTACAACGTATGAATAAACCCTTTCTGTGCTACACAGAAGTGACTCCCGAAACAGTTACTAATCTCAGAGTAAAACAAAAGGAACTGGAAGAATCCCACAGGACACAAATAGAGGACGCAAAATAAGGATTTAGGATCACGGTCGTATAGAGCAGTGACTCTCGATAACAACCTCTTCTACAATCAACATTAAAATGAAGGGAGAAATTGCATAGACTCTGAACCTAATACAGGAAGTAAATATTTTCATAACCCACACCATGAACCCTCTGGTTTTGAACTTAAGATACGATAGTTCCATAGAATCTTACCAGGTAGTCGGATGTTTCCACTAACTTCACCATTGATGGCCACATAGGTGGTAGCACTTCCCTGTGGAACAATGTATAATACAAAACCCTCCTCTTTGGAATCACAAGAGTAGGAATGAGACTTCCAAAACCTAAGAGGGACGAGTACCACCCTTGACAGCCCGGGAAGTACAAGCCATGTGCTAGGGAAAGGTTGGCCTATCAAGACTGGGAAGAATAGGAGGACGAGGCATCGGGACTGATGTTAGTAAGACCTAATTAATTCTAGGATAGAGCCTTAACTCTTCTTGACAGGTACACCTGCCTCCCTTAAATGTCGAAGATATGAAATTAAGCAATAGTAAAACCATGACTATCCAGTGTAAATAATCGGCCGCTATACCTTTGTCTTTGAAGTGCTCCTTCCTTTACACCAATAGGACGAGGAGGGGTAGTTAGTTAGTTATGCAGTGATTGATGTGGGATGAGTCGGGGTTCAGTTCATTATGGTGGAGACAAATCATATCATAACTAAAACGAAACCATCAGAGAAAATGCAATGTTAACCACTCATAAATCACCATTAATAGTAGTAGCCCATTCCTGGTACGTATTGGATTTCTAATGTTGACATAGCTAGGTAGGAGTACAAACAATTAATCTCAGGGTTATAAAATTGTGTGTAAGTCCAGTTATCCTGACTCTCTTAATTAGGGAAACAAAAATTCAAATCCTAGCATGTGGGTGAATACATGTAAGTAATAATATCTATATAGTAAGATATAGGGGATATAAAAAATGCCTATATTTCAATGGAACCTCTCTTATGTGTTGAGTTAGTATGACAAAGGGTTACTCCAAGCCAAAAATGGAAATGTAAGTACCCATCTTACGAGATGATAAACTTTGGTTAATTAGAGAATAATGTACCAAAGATTTTTTTTTTTTATGATAAATTTGAGGTTCATTACATATGGTATCATAGCAAAAGTTACAACACTGGGCTTGAATAGGGACACTGTAGTGCTTAGTATATATTTTGTTTTAGATAAAAGCTTATAAATCGTGTGGTTACAAACAAAAAACTTTCTCTGTTTTGGTGAATAAGTATGGCATCTCAGGACAATGCAGAAAACATGATGAAAGAAAATCCACAGCAAAGACCTCCTGGAGATACAAGGAAGAATAATGATGGAAGCTCACCCACAGAAGTGTTGGAAACAATGAGGAACCTGATTGTTGAGCTACAAATCTTTAAAGCCGACAATGAAAAATTGAAGAAGGCATAGCAAGAACAACAGGAGATAAACGAAGTCATGTTGCACAGTATAGTGACCAAGAAAATCCCAAAAGACAATAATAACGATGAAGAAGTCAGCAAGAGAGCCTCCAAGAACTTAGGGCCATAAATATAAAAAGGAGATAATTCATCTAAAGGAACACCTCCAGCTGAAGATGGAACTAAAATGGACAGAAAAAGAAAACAGGTAGACCACCTTGAAGGAGAATTTAAAAAGATTAAACCTGCTATATTTGATGGAGAATCCAGGATAGGAGAAGAAGCAAAGGCATGTCTATTGGACATCAAAAAGTATTTCCAAATCTACAACTATTCTAGCAACATGAAAGTCAATATGGCCATCTACAATCTGAAAGGGAAGGCTAGTATTTGGTGGCAAGATCTGAAACTAGCTAAAGGCCTAAAGGAGAAACAGTTGAAATGGTCTGACTTTGAGAAGTATTTCAAGAAACAATACCTTTCTAAAAATTATTATGAAAGGAAGATGAAGGAATTTTATGAGTTACGACTCGAAGAGATGACGATGGAGGACCTTATAAATAAATTTCTGGATCTGCTAAGGTTCATACCATACATCCAGGAGGATAAAGTAAAAATTCAGCGATTTCTAAGCTGTCTACCATAGTCCTACAAGGACAGAAATGAGTTTGAAAACCCCAAATCCTTAAGTGAAGTATTCAGAAAAGCACAAATGTGCTACGACTAGTATAAACAATGGGCAGAGTTTCCCAAAGCCTGGAAGGATAAGAAGCAAGATCGAATGAACCAGCGGAAGAAGGGGTACCAACTAGCTCCTTGTCAGAATACAACAAAGAGTTTTTCGAGAAAGGATTTTCACTCCAATCCTCCAAATACACAAGGTAGCGGAAAACCGGTAAACCTGGGAGTGAAGAGGTTTGGGGACAGCTCCCACGAGACATTAAAGTGTTGGGAATGTGGAGAGCCTCATCTCAGGAGAAACTACCCACGTTTGAGTTCAACAAACAAAATTGTTGTTCATAACCTACAAGAAGCCTCGACAGTGGGAGATGTGGGAAGGAGCCTACATCAGATAAATGCAGCCATTGATGATCGACAAGCTGACCACCAGTCCTTGGTGGTAGAAATCGAAGGTAAAATCCATGACACTCGAATTTATGTTTTAATTGACCCCGGAGCAACATTAAGTTATATTACTCCGAAGGTAGTAGAGTCAAATAAACTTAAGAGACTGAAGCACGCAAAATCAAGGCTTGTGCAACTAGCAATAGATACAAAAAGGAAAGTAATTGACTACATTTCTGATTTTGAGTTCATCCTAGATGGTCAAACTATAAGGACTGATTTGAACATCCTATCACTAGGATCTTACGATATGATTATTGGGATGGACTGGTTGGAATGACACAAAGCAATATTAAATTGTTATACAAAGATACTTAGCTATAAAGATGATTCCAACACCACCAAGACAGCCCAAGGTATACCAAAACTGGTATCAGTCAGACAAATTTCAGTGATGCAACTAAAGAAATGTGTGAGAAAAGGATGTCAAGTTTATGCCATCCAAGTGACGAATCTAACAGAAAAGAAGGATAAGCCAAAGTTGGAATACTTTGTTGTCCTACATGATTTTAGAGGCATGTTTTTGGATGAGATACTAGAATTACCCCACAGAAGGGAAATAGACTTCTCCATAGATTTGTTACCTGGTTTTGCCCCTATCTCAAAGGCGCCTTACCAGATGAGTCTACCAGAACTGACAGAATTAAAAATACAATTACAGGAATTGTTGGACAAAGAGTATATCAAACCAAGTGTCTCACCTTGGGGAGCACCAGTCCTCTTTGTGAAAAAGAAGGACGATACTCTAATATTACGTATTGATTATAGACAACTGAACAAAATGACTATTAAGAATAAATACCCCTTAACAAGGATAAATGATCTGTTCGATCAAGTAGGGGTGGCCAAGATCTTTTCAAAATTGCATTTACAATCTGGTTATCATCAAGTTCATATAAAAGATGAGGACATAAAAAAAAAGCATTTTAGACAAGATATGGACACTACGAGTTTGTAGTCATACCTTTCAGACTCACTAATGCCCTAGTCACGTTTATGTGCCTAATGAATAGCATTTTCAGTGAGTACTTGGAAAAGTTTGTGGTAGTATTCATCGACGATATCCAGGTCTATTCAAAGATGGAGGAACATGAGGAACACTTAAGAATAGTTCTGCAAATGTTAAGGAAGCACAAACTGTATGCCAATTTTGACAAGTGTGACTTCTATCAGAAAGAAATACATTATCTTGGACATATAGTTTCAGCAGAGGGCATTGCCATAGACCCGAAAAAGATGAAAGCCATTATGGAATGGCTGATACCTAAAGATGTAGTGGATATACGGTCGTTCATGGGAATCACCGGATACTACTATAGGTTTATAGAAGGGTTTTCCAAGATAGCCTACCCTATCACATCATTACAAAAGAAAGGAATCAGGTTTATCTGGTTAGAGAAATGTCAAGACAACTTCAACAAACTAAAGGAATTATTGACAACGACACCCATATTGAAAGTAGCAGACCCAAATAAAGACTTCACCGTATGTGTCAATGGAAGTAAAGAAGGTCTAGGTGGTGTCCTAACTCAGGAAGGACACGTTATTTGTTATGAGTCCCGAAAATTAAAAGAACACGAGAGAAATTACATCACTCGTGACTTAGAATTGGCAGCAGTAATACACGCCTTAAAGATGTGGCGACACTACATAATGGGCAGAAGATTCCTATTATTAACGGACAATAGCGGGGTGAAATATATGTTTAACCAACCATATCTTAACGCAAGGTAGGCAAGGTGGTTAGCCTTCTTAAGAGAATTTGAATTCGAGGTTAGACATATCAAGGGCAAGGAAAACAAGGTAGTAGACGCTTTAAGTAGAAGAATCCATGGGTTATTTGAGATGAATATTAGCAGAGAAGAAAGTGATATGGAAGAAAGAATAAGGACGACAGGTATTGATGACAAAAACTATACTAAAATAATGGAAGAATTACCGAACAATACCATGAACTCAGATAAACTAGATCTAAGTATCGACGAGAAGGGACTGCTACGATTTAAAAATAGACTTTAGATACCAGATTCAATAGGGTTAAAATTAACAATCTTGGATGAAGTGCATAAGAAGTCGTATTCTAGCCACCCAGGTTACCAGAAAGAGATAACAATAGTTAGGAAACTATTTTATTGGCCTAATATGGAGGGAGAAACAACAGAATACTTGGCTAGGTGCCAAGATTGTCAGCAGGTTAAGGTTGAGAACCAACATCTAGCCGACCTCTTACAACCATTACCAGTACTAGAATGGAAATGGGAGACTATATCACTCAACTTTATAACAGGTTTTCCTAAAACTTAGAAACATAATGATTCTATAATGGTTGTAATTAATAAACTCAGTAAGTCTGGACACTTTATTCCTGTAAAGTCTACTTTTAAAGCTATAAACATTGCTGAAATATTCATGAAAGAAATCTTTAGATTACATGGTATTCCTAAAATGGTGATTTCAGATAGAGACGTAAAATTCACATCCGCCTTTTGGAAGGAATTGTTTACAGGGCTCAATATCAACTTGAATTTTAGTACAATTTATCATCCACAAACAGATGGACAAACCGAAAGAACAAACCAAATCATAGAGGATATGCTCCACATGTACGTAAGAACAAAACCAAACAAGTGGGAGGATTATATACAATTGGTAGAATTTTCATATAACAATGGGTACCAAACTTCAGCAAAGTTGAGCCCTTTCGAAGTATTGTACGGCAGAAAATGTGTGACTCCAATTAGTTGGGATAACCCGACTGATAGACTCATGGTTGGACCAGAGATGCTCCAAGAAATGGAGAACATGGTAAGAAAGGTACAACAGAACTTGAAGGAGGCACAGGACAGACAGAAGAGCTATGCAGATCTGAAAGGAAGACACTTAGAGTTTCAAGCAGGAGACCATGTATATTTGAAGGTCAAAGCCCAAAAAAGCTAATTGAAGCTAGGAAATTGTGCCAAGATGGCACCTAGGTTCTATGGGCCCTTCGAGATACTAGCTCGAATTGGACCCATAGCATATCAACTTGCACTACCAACAAATCTAAGAATTCATAATGTATTTCATGTTTCTTTATTGAAAAAATATGTTCACGACCCTAATCATATGATTGATTGGAACTTGGTACAGGTGGAACCTGAAGGCGAATTCTAGGTGGAACCCCTACGCATTCTAGACTGGATAGAAATAACACTTTGGAATAGAGCCGTCGCTCAGGTAAAGGTGCAATGGAAGCACTTTAGTCCTGAGGAAGCCACTTGGGAATTGGAGGGAGATTTGCAGAAATCTCATCCAATCTTGTTCCAAGAAAGGAACGAACACTGAGGACAATGTTTTATTGAAGGGGGAATGGATGTGACATCCCCCAAAATAAAATATTTTGGAAATTTAAATTTCTGGGAAATTATTTCATTTTTGGTAAATTTGAATTTGAATTTTTTTTGCCATTTATGGCAATTTCGAATTTTGAATTTGTTAATTGTAATAAATTATTATGACTATTGGGTAGAACTCTGATTTGACCCAACTAACTATTTGACAATGACACTTGTTTAAAAACAGAATATTTTATATTGATTGCAGGAAGACAAATGGAACAACCATGTTAAAAGTAGCTGACCATGACTCCATGAGTGGGGAACATGTTGGAACTACCCCTGGGCTGATTTTTACAAGTGGAAAATTAATGATTTGGCCATTGGAAGCCCCTGAAAATCAGGGATTTAGGAAGCTGTGAAAATTCCAAGGAAGGGAAAAGACCTAGGCAAGTTACAAATAAGCATATGTGAGGAGGCAGGATGCTACTAAGTATGCTAGGAAAGAGTCTATTTTCTTTTCTTTTTCACTTGTTGTTATGAACACTGGAAGGGTGTGAGGTAAGGAGAAAAATTGACTGAATTGAAGGATAATGCTGTAGAGGGATTTCCAACTTTGCCCTTATGGACTCATGGTCAGGCTAGGGGGTGAATCGGGCAAGTAATTGTGGCTGCTCGGTTCTACGGTTGGGAGGAACGTGGTTGTTCCCTTTGTTTTCTCCTTGAGTTTAGTTCAGATATGTTACTCTAAACTCTATATGTCTGAATGATTTTATATTGGATATACTGTACATGTTATAGATAAACAGAAAAGAGTTCTAGTATCTATTTTAATGATCATATAATTGTTGTAAGTCTTTTACTATACCTAAATATTCAGTATTCTACCTCTGTTGGACGAATCAGTTATTGATATAGTGGGATCCTTAAAGCTGGTATGCATGCAATAACCTAGAAAAAGTTTGTTCGAATTCAGGAATAATACAGTCCTCTTAATTATCGAATAGTTACGCATAAATTATGGAATCATCCCTTAAGGAATCATCTACTATGGAATTTAGAACCTGTATATAAATAAAACATATGATATCCTCATCGAAATTTAGTGAATAGAATGTAGGATTTAATTGTGGAATTATTTCCGAAAATCAAATTTTAAACAAAATCGAATATGTATCAATGAACGAACAGAGCTATTATATGCATATATGTGTTTCAAACTTTAAACATAATTGAATATGTATCAATGAACGAACATAGCTATTATATGCATATGTATGTTTCAAACTTTAAACAGAATCGAATATGTGTCAATGAACGAACATAACTGATATATGCATATGTATATTCCATTCTGTAATTTAATTCTAGAAGGAAAACAAAATTCACTTATATACTCTAGAACGATGAAGCATAGGGGAATGAACATAATCTAGGGAGTAAGACTACCCTAAACAGGATGATTTAATCATGCGTATCATACTACAGGAAAGCGAATCAATGATTTCGCCGATACATCATTAACATTTGACACTTATTACATATTCTGTGCACATAGAGAACACAATAATTTTATGGCTGTGGCATTTCCATTTAGAATAATTATCAAACAATTGCTTCATATTTTACAGAAAGATATTCCCAAAAATTTCAGATAAATGCAATCGATTTGGAGGATACAATCGATCGAAAGGACAAGAATTCTACAAAAATAAACACAAAGATTTGGAATGTGAAATCCCACCTCCGAACGATTCCTTTTGGGGTAAATTCCAAATAGACAGTTTTTGATAACAAGAGACTATCCATACAGTCATCAACAAAGTCCAGTAATGATGGCCATTATAATTGTTAAGGATTTTCTGAATACCTTTAAATCACAGAAGTAATGTATAGAATGTCGAAGATAAGCCTTTTTTCCAAAATAGTTATTATTGTTCCTCCATTACTATGCTTAACATATATAAGAATTTCCCAAACATGTAATACTTAGAGCTATCTGTGATTTCTAGTATTTGGGATATCAGTCCTTTCCTACATCAATATCAACTATGAATGTATATATATATATTTTATTTTTTTTATCCTTAAAGGGATATTTAACAAAAAAAAATGGGATTTAAACCCCCCTCAGACATGTGACATAGGAAAGAAATGCATAAGTGATGTTACTTCTAACAATAGATAACTACGAACATAATTGCAACCTTCATGCTTGATTTAAGAAGCAAGTTGAGAGCCATTTTTATGGAACCCGAGTACCTTTGTCACATTGAGCAGAGGTCGGTACCTACGTCGAGAAGTGGACATCCCTGCATTCGGCCATCAGAGGAAAACATTAGTAAAGTATAGAATTAAACTTTAAATTATAAAATCAAATGTATAGTTTGAGTACCACAACGATGTCGGACTACTTAAGTTAAGGGATGAAAACACCATGGCCTCCAATAGTCGTGCCTAGTTTTGTAAAGTGACCCTAGCTAAGGGGAGAATGATGCCTAGAACTTATGGTGGGTACCTCGTAACAAACAGAGTCCCACCATTAATACAAAGATACCCCTTTTTCCATAGAATTAAACAAATGCTTAACAGAGGAAATAGCACTGCAAATCAAGAAGTTCAATTTATTATAAACAAAAACCCTGTATGAACAAAAATGAAGAACGTAAGGAACAACATCATACATATAAACAATAGATGTTCTTAGGAAAGTACCCCAACTTAGTTAGAGATAAATTACCAGTAGATCACCACTATACTACAAATAAAATGTGTCAATCACCGAGGAGGATAGATACGGTGGACCTTTTATTCCCCTCGAATCTCTGTATGACATATGAATTAACCCTTTCTGTGCTACACAGAAGTGACTCCCGAAACAATTACTAATCTTAGAGTAAAACAAAAGGAACCAGAAGAATCCCATGGGACACAAACAGAGGATTCAAAATAGGGCTTTAGGATCACGGTGGTATAGAGCAGTGACTCTCAGTAACAACCTCTTCTACAATCGACATTAAAATGAAGGGAGAAATTGTGTAGACTCTGAACAGGAAGTACAAATTTTCATAACCCACACCATGAACCCTCTGGTTTCGAACTTAAGATACAATAGTTCCATAGAATCTTATCAGGTAGTCAGATGTTCCTGCTGACTTCACCATTGATGGACATAGAGGTGGTAGCACTTCCTTGTGGAACAATGCATAATACAAAACCATCCTCTTCGGAATCACAAGAGAAGGAATGAGACCGCCAAAACCTAAGAGGGACAAGTACCACCCTTGATAGCCTGGGAAGTACAAGCCATGTGCTAGGGAAAGGTTGGTGCTTCGGGATTGGGAAGAACAGGAGGACGAGGTGTCGAGACTGAGGTTAGTAAGACCTACTTAATTCCAGGACAGATCCTTAACTCCTCCTAATAGGTACACCTGCCTCCCTTAAATGTCGAAGATACGAAGTTAAGAAATAGTAAAACCATGACTGTCCAGTGTAAATAATTGATCGCTATACCTTTGTCTTTGAAGTGCTCCTTCCTTTACGCCAATAGGACAAGGAGGGGTAGTTAGTTAGTTATGCAGTGATCGATGTGGGATGAGTTGGGGTTCAATTCGTTATGGTGGAGACAAATCGTATCATAACTGAAATGAAACCATCAGAGAAAACACATTGTTAACCACTCATAAATCACCATTAATAGCAGTAGCCCATTCCTGGTACATATTGGATTTCTAATGTCGACACAGCTAGGTAGGAGTACAAACAATTAATCTTAGGGTTATAAAATTGCGTGCAAAGTCCAATTAGCCTGATTCTCTTAATTAGGGAAACATAAATTCAAATCCTAGTGTGTGGGTGAATACATGTAAGTAATAATATCTATATAGTAAGATATAGGAGTTAGAAAAAATGCCTATATTTCGATGGAACCTCTCTTATGTGTTAAGTTAGTATGACAAAGGGTTACTCCAAGCCAAAAAGGGAAATGTAAGTACCCATCTTATGAGATGATAAACTTCGGTTAATTAGAGGATAATGTACCAATGAAATATTCTTTTTTATGATAAATTTGAGGTTCATTACACATGATCTAGTCTTCACAAAAAGGGTCCTATGATGAAAGGAAATTTCAGGTTGGACACCTTGGGCATTTTTAGGAAATGTTCTGTCTCTGAGATGATTCTTTGCTTGATGAACTCCAGGGAAAAGAATCTGAGTGTCAGAAAGATAGGTAGAAGGTAAGGTGCCTCTTGATAGCCATATACCCAAATTAATGTAGAATGCATGAACATCACCCAATCTTCTACTTTGTTTTATAAATTTGGCTGCAAATAACTTTTCATGTCCTCCAGGACTCTTGACAAGCTGATGTTGAAGATCAAGCTGTAGATTTCGGACATGATCTTATTTATGAAAATGAGCATTGTTATTCTTTTGCATTCAGTTGAGATGAATTCTACTTTAGGGAACTCTTTCTTGTTTGTCTCGAGGAACATTTTCAGCAAGTATGTGTAATACCTGAAGTGCCTTAATGATTGGAAGTTCACTAGTTGTTTGTGTACATTATCAACTATGAATCCTTAAAAAATGATACAGACTGACTTACTGGACTTTGGTTGGAAAAAGATTAACATAAAACCTAACATGACCTCAATTACATATTTGTCATTATCTAAACCTAAAATATGACTGAGTATGGAACTTGCCCACTAGATTTCAATAACCATGATGCTTACATTGATGGGAAAGGACAAACTCTCAGAATAATGCTCAGGTTTAACAATTATTTGCAAAAATAGGGTTTTGACCTCAGGGGGACATTCCTTGTAAACTGTAACTATATTTTCCTCCTCGAAGGGTTCAAACGCTGTAGAGAGAGACTCTGGTATGTCGAGGGTGTATCAAATTGTGAATTGTCTACTCTGGACATGACCCCTGACCCTAATTTATTTAAAATGACCTTCTTTTCCTGTGAGTATTTTTCTGCGCACCAACCTATGAATTCTGGGAAAGGGAATGCAACTTCGACAGTGTAAGGGACTATGGAGGCTTGGACCGCTTCAAGAAAGTGTATCTATCTCCCTACATTATCTAAAAAATTGGCTCTGGACACAGAGATGGGTGAGACGGTTATTTCAGTGTCAAACACATCAGAGTCTCTGTCAATTAGGTTTTATTTGCTTGGTGGGGGATCTTACTCTGTTACAGACAAAACGATAGGATTCATGGCGATGATGAAAAATACCTGCAAATGAGCGGAAGATGCATGAAGTTGGTGCGTTGTTGAGATTAGGTTAGACTGGAGCGATCATGCCACTTTTAACGTTCAAATGATTTAAAATAACATAAAATAATGACAAGGGTACCCCCTTTATATATGCTTCCCGATATTGGGGATGAGGCAAAATAGTTTGGGTTAGACTTCTTTTCGCCCCGATATGCATCCGGTGGCACCACGTGGTCCCGAGTCGAAACCACAGTATTTTTATCAGCCTGATTTCAAATAATTAACCTATGCACTAATTCTCCACCCGATATGGTCTTTGACCGTTGATCTGTGGTGCTTGAGATCTGTGGCCCATCGGGTCCCATCAAATCCGCGCTTTCGCTAGATTTATCCCTCTTCCACTAGATCTCTCCTCATCCTCTAGTTTATCGTGCCTCTACACCTATTTATCCCCTCACTAAGTTCTAAAACTTGGATTCATCAAAAAATTGTTATGGTGATAACACCTTCCCATGCGTTGTGTAAAGACCAGATTTGTGTTAACATTTAAATTTCTTCCCAAATTTTTGTAATTTCTATAAGCCTTTAAAGAAGTAAAATTTTCATAATTTACAATTTATCTCAACACTTACACTAACACTTACGCAAGTAGAATTTGACAATAAGTAATAATCTAAGTAAACCATTCATGAATTTGAATTTACATACCTCACTCTGATGCTATCCGCAGCAGCTTGCTCCCTCCCTTCGCTTGAACCTGCTCCTTAGGACACCCCAAAACCAGCCACCCTACCGACTAGTACGCCTAGCCCTAGGACATCAATGGATGTCCTAGCCCTCCGAGCCCAAAACCTCTTCAGCCCCCCTGGTGCACTGTAAATCCCACTGTAAACCAACTCTCCCCAAAAACTCCCCGTTCTCCCCTCTCGTCCAATGCATGAAAAAAAATCCCCTCCATCCTCCTTCTCCACTTCCCTTATTCCTCCTTCACCGCCCTCACACATTCACTTCCCCCACCAAATACCTTATCCCTTTATTAATTCCTTATCCATTCATTTATTACTTATTAATTGTCTTATCCTTTATTTAATTGTTTCCATTTTACGTATTGGTTACATTATCCCCCTATGGGATACATAACCCCATTTAACATTATACTTTATTTTGCCCCCTTTGTTTAATACTTAATTAATCAATTAATTAATTAATAATCAAATTAATCATTAACCTTTAATTAAAGAG
>ML780911.1:406726-446046 GCA_009831015.1 Picea engelmannii
CCCTTATTCCTCCTTCACCGCCCTCGCACATTCACTTCCCCCACCAAATACCTTATCCCTTTATTAATGCCTTATCCATTCATTTATTACTTATTAATTGTCTTATCCTTTATTTAATTGTTTCCCTTTTACGTATTGGTTACTTTATCCCCCTATGGGATACACAACCCCATTTAACATTATACTTTATTTTTCCCCCTTTGTTTAATACTTAATTAATCAATTAATTAATTAATAATCAAATTAATCATTAACCTTTAATTAAAGATTTAATCATACTTAAGCTAATCATAGTCAAAAATAATTAATTAATAACATATAATTAATTAAGGTTATATAATAATTAATTATAATTTAGCTAATTTTTAGGATTATTTATGAGGTTATTCATATTAATAATTAAAGGGTCATTACACGTTGCGTTGCCATGCCTTCTCATGCCTTGCCATGCCTTACCTTTCCTTTACATGCCTTCTCATGCCATGCCTTGTGTTTCCTTTCCTTTCCATGCCTTCCCATTCCTTTCCTTGCCATGTATTCCCATGCCTTTGCTTTCCTTGCCTTGCCATGCCTTCCCATACCATTTAGGGACATGTAGTCAATTTGGTATAGGGGCATAAAATCCAAACCAAGCGGACTAGTGGAGTTGTGTAAGCTCTCGCAAGTTTTATTGGCCAAGGCCCACATGAATACACTACACAAAAATTCCTGACACATTTTCCTTGAAAATCAACCTCCTCTTCAGAGATTGCACTATGCCTCATTTAGAAAAACCCTAGTGCCAAAGATACTCCAAAAAATGATTTTACGGTGCACAAAATGATAACAGAGGGGCCCCACTAGCTAAAAACTGGTGCTCTGGATCCAATTCAACTTATGGTTCATCCATCCGAGACCCGATTTGAGTTTTATCACCAGTTGCAACTCGCCTCCTCAAGTCATTTAGGGACATCTGGCCAATTTGGTCTGGGGCATGTAATCCAAACTGAGCGGCATAACGAATTTCCATAAGCTCACACAATTTTGTTTTGACAAGGCCCATGTGACTACATTACCCACAAATTCTTGACTCTTGAAAAACGAACTCCTCTTCAGAAATTGCACTATGCCTCATTGAGAAAAACCCCAGTGTCAGAGATACTCCAACAAATAGTTTTTCGATGGATGGAATCATAGCGGAGGGGCCCCACTAGTTGAAACCCAATATTCTGGATCCAATGCAACTAATGGTTCATCCATCTAAGACCTACTTTGAGTTTTATCACCAGTTGAAACTCCTCTCCTAAATCCATTTAGGAAGGAGTCATCTAGGAAATTTCCACTAACCAACTGCCCTATCTTTGGTTCCGAGAGGTGAGTCCCATGAAGTAGTTGATGTTTGACTTTACAACAAAGTAGATATAAAAGGCCCTCTATAGCCAAAACATATAGGGATGACACCAGAGGGAATCCCTATGTAATTTATTGAAATAGTCCCGTTTGTTCATATTTTGTTTTATTAATGAAGAAACAAGCCAATGAATTAGTAAAGCAGATTTCCACACTAATTTTGAATCGAAGACTAAGTCCTATGACTTTGAGGTTCATTTTAATAAGGATCAATTTCCTTAACCACTTAGGGAGATTAAAATCCTTTCTATAGGATATGGTCAAGACCTATTTAGCAACAAGCACACTCTTCGAAGTGGGTAATGCCAAGGTTGGGACTAGAGGTTTGATTGAGACTCCTAGCTCTTTAAATAATGAATATTCCATGACCATTTCATTTCATATTGAAGGAAAGGTAACATGTTTCATGCATCTATGAAGAGGTGTCTTAGTTTCCATTCTATTAGGCTTCTATCAAGGTGGCTCTTGTATGAGGAAGGACACCTATGACGTATTTCTATGAGCCTAGACGTGTTTGGACATCCCTCATCCTTCTCTTTATTCTATTTTCTTAGTGGGCCCCCAATGATTTAGATGGAAGAGTTTGGAAGAGTTATAGTCTAGGCCTATATATAATATATAATATATTATATATATAAAATGTAATATAATATATAATATAAAAAAACAAAAAATTAAAACAACATAAAATAAATAATAAAATAAAACAACATATACAAACAAAACAAAACATATAATTTCAAAACGAAGCCACTATACACTCACGTGCAAAGTTGCACACACTCACCACCACAGTCCCACCATTCGTGTGCAGAGCTGCAAGCAACCACCACCATAGTCCCTGCATGGATTTGGCATTGCAATCCCACCACTCGCGTGCAGAGCTGCAAGAAACCACCACCACAGTCCCACAGATTTGGAGGACGAAAGGGAGAGGAGGACACATTTGGAGCACGGATTTGGAGCACGGAAGGGAGAGGAGGATGGGAGAAGGAGGAGAAGGAGGGAGAGGTGCATGAGAGGAGGCTAGGGCATGGACATTTGCACACAAAGTGGAATGGGGTGTAACAACCCTGCTTAAATAGATGCATAGGGATGATTAATTATAATTAATTTGATAATCTGACTGTCCTAATATGTTAGTTAAACAATAATTATTTCTTACATAATAATTAACTAATTAATTATTATTAATTATTTGTCCATAGCTTCCAATGATTAATTAATTATTAATTGACTCATTAATTAATTGAGTAGAGAATTAAAGGGGTTTAATAATTTAATGTATTAAAGATTTACGTATACGAGGGGGGGGAAGAAACATTAAATATGGGGATAAGATATTAAATATAGGGATAAGATAATAAATATAAGGGGATAAGATAATAAATAGGGGGATAAGATAATAAATAAAAGGATAAGGAAATTAATGAAGGGGGGAGAGTCGGTGAAGGGGGAATATGACGGGGAAGAGTCTTACGGGGAGGATCATTCTTTTGGGGGAAGGAGGAAGCATTTTGAGGAGGGGGATATATTTCTGTGGGAGATTTTTTTATGGAGATCTTTGGAGTGAGGAGTTTGATGTTGGTGGTTTTTGGTGAATCATCTAGCAGGGGGCACCGGGTTGCTTGGGGTTTTGGGCACGGGGGCCAGGATATCCTTACGGTATCCTGGGGCTAGGGAGCCGGATAGGCTACTCCTAGCTGGCAGGGAGGAAAACACAGTTTTGGGCAATGTTTGACATAGTTTCAACTTCAACATTGGACCAACGGAGCAGCGGGATTTAGCATCAGAAATAGGTAATTTATTTATGAAATTGCTAAGTTAGGTGGATGAATATGTAATCTATTTCATGTTGTGGTTAACTTTAATTTTTTTTTTCTGAAAATTACATGCTTTTACAATGATTAATGAAATATTATGCATTCAAAGAAATTTATGTTTAATTATACGAATTTTTTAGGGTTTAATCAATTAAGGTTCCTACACATGGTATCAGAGCCCTGGTTCAAAATCTGGAGCCAAGGGCCTACCTACCCACCCAGAATTTAAACACTTCTATTTAGCTATGGTGAAACCCTGAAACCCTTAATTTGATGAAAACCCGAGCTCCAGTTCCACCTAACCTGCAAGACAAGCACACAATTATTATTATTATTATTATTATTATATATATATATATATATATATAAACAATATGCACTTTAAAAAAATGAAAATAATATAATATTATACATATTGTGAGTGTTAAATGAATTTTAACACTAGTTCAAATAAACAAACAGATAATAAAAACCAAAATATATACATATATGTCGATTCTACCAGGAACTTGTAAACAACTATATAAATAACAATATAAATAAATATATATAAAAGATATGTATTTAAACAATAAATAATAATAAAAAAAATAATGATAGAATGAATTTTATTTTTTTTGTGAATAATAAAACAAAAGAGCTACAAGGGAGGAGCCGCCGACCTTTAGACCGAAGAGCCATGCTTCATTAATATGAGACCAGGTGTACAAAGCACCAAATCTCGACATGATTCCCAAGCACCGAGCGCCATGCCATGAGGTACCAACATTGCCTGCATGCCTACAGTCGATGGCTGAGGGTTGGAACTCGGCTCTTTGTCATTCACAGCTCTGGTTTTCATGATACAAAGATATGAGATCAGCTCGCTCATTGGAATAGGAACCTGCCCATAAAGGATATAAAAGAAACTAGAGGCAAGAAAATAGGTCAATTGTTTAAAATTCTTCGAAGAAAAATTAAATAAACCAACAAACCGCCGATTTTTTTTTCCAGCGTATTGTTTTAGATGCGGGCAACATGCACATACTGGGCATTTAAAAGAGGCTGTGAAGAAAAAACACTCAATTACCTTAAACAGATTAAATGAACCAAATATACCACTTTACACTTAGAAACAAAAACAATGCCAGAAGAACGGACCATGTATTAAGACAATATTCTATGGGCAGTGAGTCTTACCTGGAAATGTTCCCAAAAAGCTTCAAAGTGACCAATTAAAATCATTTTTTTTTCCTCAAACTTGTTACAGATGCATCTGATGTGCCCAGACAATGCTACCGGGACTCGGAACGACTGAAAAGACTAAAACCATGACACACAAAAGAAAAAGACATGGGAATGTGAAGAAACCAAAATTTAAATTCTGGAAGCCTGCGAATGAAGGTCTTGAACTCATCCGAACCCTTCGTTGGAAAAGAAGGCTTGTCCATCCCTTTGAATTCAAGATCCACTTGAGGAGATAGAAATCCTATCAGCAAGTTGAAGATAGAAATCCTATCAACAAATTGAAGACATAAATTCCCAATCCGTAAGAGATGATGTAAAAGTCCTGGACATAATAAACCCACAAAATATATATAGTTGCCGCAGTAAGAGAGCCAAGCCATACCCTAATAGGGTGTGCTATTGATTTGTCCAGGTAAAATTGAAATCTTCGATAGAAATCATTCCTCCATCTGGTCAGGCCAATGGGAGATCCGCCATCGCTTGTATTTGAACCCCGCGCATCTCTTTTGAGGACCAGAACTTGAGTATGGCGCCTTAGGCCACTCAGCCATCCTAACAAATGTTGTCATATCCACACTGCCAAGATCCTTGTTTGCCAACAAATTCCAGGAAATGGCCAAAATCCTTGTACCATAAGTAAATTACCAAAGCGCCACAGGAGGGAGCCGAACCAATAAAAGGAATACCATATCCTATTTTATATCAAAATATTGGTTCTATACCCATCGAGCATCAAATCTGGAAACACAAAGCTCAATAATTGAATCTGAACCGAGTTAGTGCCCAAGCGCCAACCCCAACATACAATCGAGCACCCAAGCACCAGCGATCAAAACCATGCCACATCACAACACATACACTCACAAGAGCAATTGAAAACACTCAAACAATGTGCCAGGATAAGAGCCCAAGGGCCCATTATATTTGCACTATGCAATAGATGAGATTAAACACACAACGATCAACGCGAGATCCATGACACACAAAAAAAAGGGGAAGAAAGTTTATGAGCTAAATTGCATGCCGCAACTGGGAGAGGAGCCACAAAAGACATCCTTTGCAAAACCAGTGCCCTTGGACCAATGCCTAACATGAGTTAGCATTGAGCCCATAACCACAACAAACAAGCTAAACCCTTCACCAGGCACAAACGACCATTCCACTATTTCATGAAAAATGAGGAGAATATCTAGCACAATTGCTTGCATTATATTAAACCTCACGTATCTGCTTATATTAGGGTTTTGTACAACGGAAAAATAAAGTGTAAAAAAAAAAGAGAATGGAAGCATAGGGGTAGCTCTTGTAGACCTTGATGGCGAGAAAAAAAAAGGGTTCCAGAAGAGCCTGTGCAATAGGAACTTGAGTTATATAAAAAAAAAATCCCAAGCCAATACCAAGCGCCAAGTTAGAAGGAGAGGAGCATGATAGTGTGAATAATAATAAAAAAAAAGAGAAGCAAGCACCAGTGCCAAAGACCAACGACCAACGCTAGAGACAAAACACACAAGCCATTGCCCAAGCACCAGCGCTTAGAGCCAAGCATCGAGCCTGCCGAGAGGGAAAGAGCATAATGGAGAGGCGACATAGTTCATGTAAGGTTTTAGGGGAAGAGAGCTCGAGAGAGAGTACATGTAGGGTTAGTTTTAGGTCAGGAGGACGCTGGAGGAAGCAAGGTAGGCACGTTACATAAAAAATTTTATAGCAAAAATTTTGCAATGACTCATTTCAGGATGATTCCCAAACCCTATCTTGTACAGTCTATAGCTCTGAAAGCGTAAGGCCTCAGGAGATAAATTTTTAACCCAAAGCACCTTGATCCATATACTAAATATCCTCCAAGCCGTTCCTTTTGAAACATTGTAGAAAAAAAGTTATATCAAAAATTCCACGGTGTCTCAGATGTAGCAGCGAAATGCCAAGACCTTGAGCTCTGATACCATATGTTAAGAACCAACTATCAATATAGCATAGAAATTATTTAGAAAAAGTACTCAACACCTTGAAAAAGAGAGAATTTCAGATAATAAGCCTCTTCGAGGGGGCAACCTCCTTTTACCCCACTTAAATTTTTAAGTACAAGATGATTCAAAATGAAAATGTCTCCTTAGTATATATAGGAGACTAGGAGGTATAATTACAACTAATGGCCTAAAACCGACATAAATAAAATAACATTACTAATCTAATATGCCCCAATTAAGGGGTAATGAGCCAATATTAGGGCTTAACACCATGGTAGAAAATCACATGCTACATCTCTCCACGGTTACCGTGGAAAGACACCCACTGTGCCTCAGCAGGTAAATGTTAAATACAGTAACAACTTATGAATACAACAACTAAATTTCTGAAATTTCATTATTTTTTTTTTGATATTACTCCAGTATTTCATTTTTTAAATGTTACAGGTGAATTTTGTAACTTTTGTTGATTGATTTATTGTGTCAACTTCTGTCCAAGGTGACCATATTTTAGTTTCACCAGCTACATCTCTCTAGGGTGACCGTGGAAAGGCACACACAGTGCCTCGCTAGGTAAATGTTAAATACATTAACAACTTATGACTACAACAACTAAATTTATGAAATTTCATTTTATTTTTTTTCTGATATTACTGCAATATTTCATTTTTTAAATGTTACAGGTGAATTTCATAACTTTTGTTAATTGATTTATTGTGTCAACTTCTGTCCAGGGTGACCGTGTTCGAGTTTCACCCGCTACATCTCTCCAGGGTGATCGTGGAAAGGCACCCACAGTGCCTCACCAGGTAAATGTTAAATACATTAACAAATTATGACTACAACAATTAAATTTCTGAAATTTCATTATTTTTTTTCTGATATTACTCCAATATTTCATTTTTAAAATGTTATAGGTGAATTTCATAACATTTGTTAATTGATTTATTGTGTCAACTTCTGTCCAGGGTGACCGTGTCCGAGTTTCACCTGCTACATCTCTCAAGGGTGGCTATGGAAAGGCACCTGCAGTGCCTCACCAGGTAAATGTTAAATACAATAACAAATTATGACTACAACAACTAAATTTCTGAAATTTTGTTATTGTTTTTTCTAATATTACTGCAATATTTTATTTTTTTAATGTTAGAGGTGAATTTCATAACTTTTGTTGATTGATTTATTGTGTCAACATCTGTCCAAGCTCCCACAGAGGATATTTATGAGGACGAAATATATTATTTGACAAACCCAAAGACAACTGTAATGAAGGCCTTGAAGAAGGCTAACATGGAATATCTAGGTTTGATTAGCAAAAGACCCCTGACATGGGAGGATAGGGAAAGAATTGTAGAGATAAAAAATACAATAACTAATTTTGGGGTAAGTGGCATCTTTACATATTTTTATTAGCTATGACAATTTCATATCCATTTTTTAGTTTTATATTTTATATATGATCTGATAAAGAAAATTTTTCTATTTGTAGGAGTTTTTAAACCCCATGCATGGGGAACCTATCATTCTTGCAACTGCTATAGGTAGCAGTGAGGGTCCAATGCAAAAAAAAGGTTGACATAGAAAAGTGCAAGTGAGGCTTTTTGAGCCTCCCGAGGTTCCCCTAGAATCCATTGATGAGTGGGGCGATTTTGACCGGCGTGACATGCTGAAGTATGATGAGCAGATCTTGGGACTCCACATGATGACTCTGGAGAGAAACATAGTGTAGGTGCATAGGATACTATTCTGCATGGATCAGAATGAATTAAAAGCACTAGATCACTAGATGTCACCTTTCTGGTGGATGATGCTTGTGTTCCGATAAAGATTCAGAAGATTGCAAGTAATTGTCCCATTAATTGATTCATTTTTTTGATGAAATTGAAATGGACATTTGTTGAAATTATTAATTTATTAATGGATAACACGTTACTACAGGAAACAATGTTTTCTTTAGAAACTTGCATGACAAAGCATTGGATTTGTTTGGCCCCACCATTCGCACACAGTGGAATGACCAAGATAGAAAAAAAAAGATGATTTAATAGATCACATGATAAACTTGTTTGACAATACTTTCAACAAGAAAGTGGTTACAAAGTTATCCGATGAGAATTTAAAATACACCAGGGCCCAGTATAGGGATAAATTGCACATAGACCTCAAGCATGAGCACCCTCCCATGGTTCCCGAGAAAGAGTGGGAGGCACTAATAGAGGATGCAAAAGGAGAACTTGTTGAAAAAAAAGGGACGACAACCACGAGCTGGTCAAGCAAGGTACAACACATGTCATATTATTAGTGAAATATGAGCATTTATGTTTTTCTTTCCTATTTTAAGTAACAATTCCGATATCTATTTTTTTTCAAAAATTCCATATGTAGGCTACCAGACACATCCAAAGAAACAAAGGCTAGAGTGGAAAAACACAATCAGCATAAACTAGGCTAGGGTGGCTATGGAAAACTCAAAGCCCGAATAGTAAGATTTAAATGATTAACTATGGTTAATATTTATTTAACAGTAGTGAACAAATATATGTTTTTGTTATTGGTATTTTTAATGGTGTTATGCATTGTAGTTAAATATGTTAGACATTGTTGCCACCGAGGAGGACCTGAAGCTTGGTTACAAGCATGGTTTTAAAAGTGTGATTGAATATAGAAAAAGCTTGGGCCAGACTCCTATCTCCCCAGCCATGCAGGTAAATCAAATGAATAAGGAAACTGCAGTAGCATGCTTGTAAAGTCTATTCATATTTTATTATATCACCCTTTACTAGGTCTTGGTGATGAAAATGCATTTTGTGGAAAACTCTTATCAAGTTTTATGGGCTAATAGCTCTGGTGAAAGAACAATGAAAAGGTAAGGGTTTTGACGTGTTTTTAAAAGTAGGCTTTATACTAGTAAAAGTTCACAATCCTCATGAATATGTAGATATTGATATATATGCCAAGTTCCATGTGGTGTTTTGGTTTACTTCTATATATTTTAAATATAATTTTGGTTTACTTGTAGTTTTTTTATAAAGAAGTTTAACTATTTTAGAGAACTCCCATATACAAAGTCTTTATCCATATCCTCATTATGGAAAATAAATTAGAAAAGATCCCTCACTTCATTCATTTCCATAATCCTAACCTTATTGCTATCCCTAGTCCAAATCCTAGTTCCTATTAAACAATGCATGAAGGTAATCCCAATAATCTAGACCCCTCCTCTCATCCCACATGTTAGTGCAAGTATTATATGGATCCAAAGGACACTACTACATAATGCTTATTCTTATAATAATAATTCACATCCAAATGCTTGTACATAGATGAGAAATCCCTTGATGATCCTAGGGTACACCAATATTTGGACACTTCTCCCCAATAAAAAATAGTCTCTATTACAAACTCTATTGAAAAGGATCCCTCATTACTCATACTGACGAATGAAATTTATTCCCCTCTCTAAGTCTCCTTTTTACTCATAATTGTTAGATCAAACACCAACTTTCCACTATAATCCTTGATAATTTATAACCAAAATAATCGCATTTTCCATCACTCATCACCCCTGTCCTTATCATTGGGGCTTTGTACAATAGGACCGAACTCATCTTCTCATTAATAAACATTGTGGAGTCACCCTTGTTACACATTATTTTCATCATCCCTATGATCGTTAATGATGTCAACCTATCTGTTTCCTTCAGAGGGGTCAGTGGCCTGAGTTCCTAAAGAGAGAAGGGAGAAGAACTTTTCCTGAGAAAAGAAGTTGCATTTTCCTATGTAAAAACCTTATAAAAAAGGAAGTTCGCAGGTTGCTATATAGGCAGGGTGCGAGAATGACCCATTCTTGCAGGTTGCACTATAGCTAGGGTGCGAGGTGTTCGCAGGTTGCTCTATAGCTAGGGTGTGAGAATGCCTGCATGTGGGAAAAATGAGTGTTTTCTCGAATCTTCTAGAAGGAGAAACTTCTATGGTGAGGTGGCATCTGAATGGTTTGGATCTTAATCGCTTTCATGATTTAGTGGGATCATCCTAACCTCCTCGCCTTATCCTTTTCAACTTATAAAAGGAGAGGAGTTCTCATGGAGAAAGTTAGCTTGGGTTAGCTTTGTTGGTTCTTGAGCTTGTTAGCTTTTGTTGGCTTGGAATTATTAGCTTAGTTGGAGTGGCTTTGAGATTTTCCTTTGTCAAGATAGATTGTGAATATTATCAAATCTATGCTCTTAGAATTCTTGGAGTTAAAGTGTGTGGGGAATGAAGGACAGTTGGAAGGGACGTTATTGGATAAATCCATAGGTGCAGACACTAACCGATCTCCCTAGATCCACTTGGATCTAGAACAAAACACACCAGAACAGTCGGTCGAAAACCTACCAACAAACAAGGAAATACAGTACAATAATATATCATCAATGAGGTAGGCATTCCCATACTCAAAATACAAATGACTCAAAGAATAGATGCCGACATGCGAAGATCCATGTAAAGTAAGACAAGTCATGGCCACCAAACATACACTGTGGATCCATGCTAATATGACTCAAATCTGAACATAGCCACCAAAAATACACTGTGGATCTATGTGTTAAAGACTCAAATTTGAACATAGCCACCAGACATGCAATGTGGATCTATGCAACAGTACATTGAATATACTCCAACGCAACCTGGATCTGTAAGAAAATATCCAGGGTCTTCATCTCCGCCACTCTATAATACAAATCTAACCATGTGAATACATGTGTTGAAGTCGAACATGGTAGAAACCACTTGATTATCGGTCATTAGTGTATACCATTAACAAGTGTGAGGGAAATCACCATTAATGTCAATGACTCCCAAGGTACACTAGTACAATCCAACGAATGTGAATAAATGAGCTGAAGTCGAACACTCGGCGGAATCTTCCAATCAGGGGTCAATTATGAAAACCAATTGTCGAAAGCAAGGAATCCTGCCATTGAGGCATGCAAGTTCCAAGGTACCAATTAGTTTCTAAGTCTAATTCCTGGATAATGAGTTGAAGTCGACAGGAAAAGACTCGTCACAGGAGGGCCTTAATGTATCCCACATCAATGACATGAAACGAGTAACAAGATTTGATGTAGATCAGAGTAACAAGTGATTCAGGACTGACTCAGGGATGGCCGATGCATTAGAAGGATTAAAGACTGCAGGAATGGCTGACACAATAGAAGGCTTTTCGGGTTGAACATCGTTTTGAACATATTGACGACATGACAAGTGTCTTGGAAATACTGACTCAACAACAAGGTTCACAGACCAATTTGTAATCTTATAGGAGTATGATCAAGAGACAAGTGGATTTTCCAACCTAGACACAAGGTGAGTGAAAGGGTGTCATGTTCAAAAGCGACTCTTTCACAGAATACAGGTTTAGATACATTTCTTTCCCAATTTTTCCCCCACCATTTCTGATGAGTACCTCTTTATTTTTACGCAAGCTTGAGGAGGATAACATATGATTGTAATGTAAGCTCATCCTTCGGATGAATCCCTCAGAGTATGTTTAACGAACCCTAGGAAGGAGTGGTTTGGTCCCATATGGGCCTTTTGATGTTTGTTTAACGAGTCCAAAGAAAGAAAACTCAGGGGTTTTTCATGTTTAGAGAGTCTGAAAAACACTTAAAGAAAACTCAAGTCCCATATGGGCCTTTCAATGTTTGTTTTATGAGTCCAAAGAAAGAAAAATCAAAGGTTTTTCATGATTACAGAGTCTGAAAAACACTCAAAAGAGAACTCTCTCAGTTTCTTTTTCATAAAATAGTCTGATGAGACCGAAAAAGAGATAAACTATCGCTCAACAGATGTTTTCTTCAAATACTTTAACTAGCGTGAAAAGAACAAGATCACTCGGAAATCTTTTCATGTTTAGAGAGTCTAAAAAGAGCTTAAAGGAGACTCCAGGGGGTTCCTTTTTCATATAACCTTTATAAGTCTGAAAAAGTGATAAAGGTATACTCGGTGACATTCTCATTGATTTACGAGCATGAGAAAGAACAAAGACTAAGCTCAGGATTGTTTTCATTTTTACGCAAGCTTTAAAACAAAACAAAACTATGCTTGGAATAGATTTTAATTTTTACACAAGCTTAAAAACTAAACAAAACTATGCTTGGACCTGGTTTCATGTTTACACAAGCTTGAACCAAAAGAAACTATGCTTGAGGTAGGTGGTTTCATTTTTACACAAGCTTGAACCATAGAAAAATATGCTTGGACTTCCCAACGCATGGTTGGTACTTAGCCCCCAGCGTAAGAAGCTAGTGGCTCAAACTTCAGCATGAAGTCCAGAGGCTGAGGTTAAATGCCCCCCAAGATTCATTTCATCCAACTGCAAAGGAGAATGAAATGCAGCTTCAAATACTAGACGAAGGACTTGACTCAAACAGAGAGGGGGAAAACTATTTCATTTTTTAACGAGCTTGACACATAAACAAGAACTATGCTCGTAACCTATGTTTAATTTTTTAACGAGGTTTCCAAAGAGACGAAAAAACTATCCTCGAGTGGTTTCATTTTTTAACGATCTTGAAATTAGAAAACTATGCTCAAGTCTGGTTTCATTTTTTAACGAGCTTGAAATTAGAAAATAATGCTCAAAGATCTTTGTTTCATTTTTTAACGAGGTTGCTTCAGAGACGCAAAAACTATCCTCGGAACCTCTTATTGATCATGGATTCCAAGAGGACAATGCTCTGGAATGACACCATGTCAAGGGACAAAACTCGGTCATGGCTTCTAAGAGGTCTTCACTAGAAGGAAGAAACGCACTCTGGAAGGACACCATGTCGAGAGTCACAACAGGAGTAAAGAGATCCTGGTCTAACAACCCTATCGAAGAGATCACCATGTCAACTACTGGGTTTAAGTCATCAGAAGTTGAAATCATGGGCGACAATGCCACATAATTGACCTGTGGCGGGGGTGATACCATCTGCATATAATAACCATTTAGGGAGGCAATCCAGGCAGGGTCAATGAATGAAAGTTGATCAACAGTCACAACCCCTCCATCGTGAGGGAAAGATATCACACAAAAAAGAGTAGACACAATAGCTTTCATGGCATAGACATAATCTCACCCAAGGAGTAAAGAAAAATCCAAGGGGTCTTGGACTACCATCACATCAATGAAGACAGTTTTCCCTCCCAAAGTTACAGGAAACTGAGGAAGGGTCCCTAAAGGTTGACTAGTTCTTTTGTTAAAAGCTAACATATTCTGCGTAACCGACGCAAGTGGAGGACAACCCAATGCTTGCCAAGCAATAGAGAACAAAATACTAACAGGCGAACCTTCATCTATCAACGTTTGGGGAATGTCCCGACCACAAACCTGTATTGTAATTTATAAAGGAATGTAAGAGGGAAGACGAGGTCCAGTTAGCACACGCCAATCGAAATGAATTGCCTCATTACTTGGAGGGGGTCCTACGAGAGAAGGAGGAATACCCCTCGGCATGGGAGATTTTGTATCAATGAGAAAAACATGGGCAGGATCGGGTTTACTCTCTAGCGGGAGAGTAGGATCGACCGACGATGAGATCAAATCGACCACTTGGGTTTCATTCTCCAAGGGGAGAATGGGGTCGACAGGTGTAAACGGATCGACCACTTGGGTGACACTCTCTAACGAGAGAGTGGGATTGACCGAGGCTAGGATCAGATCGACTTCTTTAGTTTCACTCTCTGAGGGGAGAGCGATATTGACCGAGGATGGTATCGGATCAACCACTGTGTCCACTGGTTCAACTAAGGACGTGACCAGATTGATGACATGATCAGCCGGATTGACCGGTGAAGGGACCAGAGTGATAATTCCATCAACTACAAGTGGGTTGAGAGAAAGCTTGCGATAAGCGACTGGAAGTTGAGGCTATGAAACAGTCATGTCTTCCAGTAATTTCGAGGCTTATTCCATATGAGGACAAAGATGAGTTAGATGACTCCCTTTGCATAACATACACGGGAACTTGAATCTACTTTTCTTCTTCTCAACCGTATCATGACTGGTTGACGGGAAGTCATCAGCATGTTGTTCAGAGGCTAACGACATGGGTTGGTGAGGATGTGTAGACCATGCGTCTATAACCCTGGATAAAACTGGGAAATCCTTAAGAAGATGGCTGCCCTTACAAATTCTGCAAGGGTACTTGGCCTTACGGGTTGTTTGGGTGATATTGACATCATCAACACTCCCAACACGATTAACAGTAACTGGTTGTTTTCCAACATGTTTGACAGTGGTTGGAGGTTTTGACCCTTGCTTATCTTTCTTCTTCTTAATCTTTCTTTTCTTCTTCTTCTTATTCACTGAGTTACTAGCTTCAGAACTTTCACTCGACGAAGAAGATGAAATAGAAGGTGACCTTGCAAGTGAAGAAGGTGAAGAAGACCTTACTGGTGAAGATGGTGAAGGATCAACATGAGTTTGATGTTCTTGGGGGGAAGGGTTTATGACCGAAGAAATTATTGCATTCGGGATTACCTGAGTGGAAAACAACCATACCGGTAATCCAATTGTGAGATCTGGAAGGCTCAAAGTAGCGATGTGAGGAGGACCAATGTTTTCATAAGAAGGAAAAAAAAAAGGTTCCCCTGGAGTAGGGGTTCCTTCATTGGTCATTCTAGGAACTGATCCCATTAAACAAATTCAATCTAGAGTCCGCTAAGAAAAACAAACAACACACGCTAAAAATCTAGCAAGCAAGCAAACAAACAAAACCTTCTTACAATGAGCACACTAGTTGGTGATGAAATCCAACGTCGCAAGAACAATGTAAGAAGGGGCTGAGATAGAGGGGTTGGAAAAGTTACGTTGATGACCTGCTTAACAGACTTACACGCTAGTGCAAGCTCCCACACATAATCGTGGGTATACCCTCTAAGGAGCCCGAGTGAGTTTGGCCAACGTCGATTCCAGGTACTGTGAAGACTTTCCCCTCCATAGTCACCTTGGGTAAGAACCTAGAAATATAGGCCACTAAGGTCACCACCAACAACAATAAATCCTGGGGGAACAATCGACAGTCTGATCCACATGCAAGGGCAGGGTATCTAGCCCGAAATCAACTAAAAAGGCTTCCACTCATCATTGTGGGTATACCTCCAAGTGATCCCCGTAATACATGCAATCTCTACACTGATACCATTAAAGCAGGGTGAGTAACTCTGCCAATATCAATGCGACCTAGTGTTTTACCCTTGTGTTAGAAGGGCTTCCCAGGATAAAATGTAATAAGTGGATTTAATCGCTCCCTAACTCAAGATTCTATGTTCGTTTGCAACTTTGGAAAGTTATCTTTCACACCTATTCCAAATCCCTACAACTAATCTAATGTAGGTTTGCTACCAGAAAAGATAAAAATGTCTAATCAATTTTTAAAAGCGCTTTATTTTACGGCTGTTGTTACTCAAAAGGAAAATGGCGTGAAGAATATGGTGTTTTGACCGACTCGAAAATTATGCAAAGATATGAAGATGCAATATTTTCATTTCAATGAAATCTATGCTACGAGAAGGAGAAAACATTTATCATTCCAATATGCATAATGTCCCACAATATATTAAACTCCTCAATATAAAGATTCTCAAGAAAAGATAAAAAATGCCAAGAATCATGCAATTTCGCTACTTCAAATGCAAGGATGCCCCCATTCTAATATAAAGCAAGAAATTAAATGTTTTTGTTTCAAAAATTTCACTAAAAGCAATAATGAACTTTCGTAAAATAAAGAAACCCAAACTAAAAAGTTGTCTTTTAAAGCGAACTATTCAGAAGAAATCTGATCTTTCCCTAAACAATTCTAAAGAAAACACATGCTTTGTAATTGAAAGACACTCAAATCAAGAGACTAATCCTTCAAAACCAAACAAAGAAAAAGTGGCTAAAAGAAACTCAAAGGATGTCAAGAAGACTGTAAGAAAATCAATATAGGCTTTAAAAGCTCAATCCAACATCAAAAAATAGGAAAACCTAATTCCAAACAAAAATTTCAAATGGGTTCGCAGCCTAGCTATAGGGTGCAGTGCGAACATTAGTGGAGTTCACAGGCTGGACACAGGTAGGGTGCGAACATCTCGCACTGGATTACACAGTAGGGTGCGAACTCAGATGATTCTCGCAGGCCACTAAAGGGTACAGTGTGAGAATGTCTGTAAACACAAAATTTGGAAAAAGGACAAAAATTTTGAGTGAACTTTTAGATCCAAAGAGTCTAGATGGATCTCCCACAGACTCAGAAACCAGAAAACAAGAAATCAAAGGAAGGGAAACTAGACTAACTAGGAAACAATCCGTTCCCTAGTGGAGTCGCCAATTTTGTTATTGGATAAATCCGTAGGTGTGGACACTAACCGATCTCCCTAGAGCCACTTGGATCTAGAACAAAACACACCAGAACATGACGCTTTCCTTAAGTTTTAGATATTGAATTTACTAGTAGGAAGGAACAAGTAACATACCTTAGTACCTCTTCCTAGGGTCTTTGTTGCTCCTGCTTCTCTCTGGTGCTCTTGTGAGGTCAAGACCAAGACAACACAAACCAACCAAAGTGATAGCAATAGCATAAACTCAATAAAAACCTATGTATGTGATCAAGGAATCATACAATAAAACACAACAAGCTTTATAGGAAAGAATCATATTACTGTATCATATTAAATGTGAAAGAGAGATTACAACCATGAATCATATTATTGTATCATATTCTGGTGTGTTTTGGTGGCCATGACTTGTCTTACTTGACATGGATCTTCACATGTCAGCATCTATTCTTTGATTCATTTGTATTTTGAGTATGGGAATTCCTACCTCATTGATGATATATTATTGTACTGTATTTCCTTGTTTGTTGGTAGGTTTCCGACCGACTATTCTGGTGTGTTTTGTTCTAGATCTAGGTGGATCTAGGGAGATCGGTTAGTGTCCGCACCTACGGATTTATCCAATAACATCCCTTCCAACTGTCCTTCGTTCCCCACACACTTAAACTCCAAGAATTCTCAGAGCATAGATTTGATAATATTCACAATCTATCTTGACAAAGGCAAATCTCAAAGCCACTCCAACCAAGCTAATAATTCCAAGCCAACAAAAGCTAACAAGCTCAAGAACCAACAAAGCTAACCCAAGCTAACTTTCTCCATGAGAACTCCTCTCCTTTTATAAGTTGAAAAGGATAAGGTGAGGAGGTTAGGATGATCCCACTAAATCATGAAAGTGAGTAAGATCCAAACCATTAGGATGCCACCTCACCATAGAAGTTTCTCCTTCTAGAAGATTCGAGAAAATGCTCATTTTTCCCACGTGCAGGCATTCTCGCACCCTAGCTATAGAGCAACTTGCAAACACCTCACACCCTAGATATAGTGCAACCTACGAGAATGGTTCATTCTCACACCTTGCCTATATAGCAACCTGCGAACTTCCTTTTTTATAAGGTTTTTACATAGGAAAATGCAACTTCTTTTCTCAGGAAAAGTTCTTCTCCCTACTCTCTTTAGGAACTCAGGCCACTGATCCCTCTGAAGGCAACAGATAGGTTTACATCATTAACGATCACAGGGATGAAAAAGATAATGTGTAACAACCCTTTTCAGAGGGATTTTTCAAGAGATTGTCGAATGCTATGTATATCCCCTTGATTACTCTAATTTACTCTTGAACATATAATATGAACAACAATGAAATGTTTTATAAGATGTCCATTGTTCCTATTGGGAGTTGTTTTGGGTTAGCTTAGACTTCCCATTATCAACTCTAGCCACTTCTTACCTGGTAGCACCCAATATTACCTAGTTCTCCCCTTGTCTTCTTCCTCTCCTAGTGTTCCATGCTCTCCTATATACTCTTCCTCTTTTCCTAGTCCTTCAAATTCTTAGGGAAAGTGTTGCCTCTCCTCCTTAGATTTTCTTCCTTACACCCCTTTTTCTCCATTTTTATTTCGTCATAATATCGATGATCAAATGAAATTCTTTATAAGATGCTCATTTTAATACTTATCAACTCTATAAAGATGACAAAAACTATGAACTCACCTCTTGCAATACCTCTTACTTATAATGTTAAGACCCAACAAAACATAATACATAAATACCTTTCTCTCTCACTTTTACATCACACATCCAATCCATCTCATCTCATATGGTTGCATTATCCCTCTTCCAAACTCTCTAAATAATACATTCTCATCCTTCTACCTGGGTGCACTCTCACTCTGCTATTCTCATTCTAAATACCAAACCTCCCCAATGATTTTTAACTCAATTTTGTTTTTTTATACCTAGTTCCATACTTCCTTTCCCTTGTCCTCTTACTGGCTAAAACAATGAGGTAGCCCCTTGTTCTTCTATGCCTCCTCTTTTCCTTATCTTTCCATTAGTTGTCAAAATCAACATTTGCTAGTTGAATGAAACCTTGTTCCTATTGGGAGTTTTTTTGGGCTAGCTTAGGCTTCCCATTATCAACTCTAGCCACTTCTTACCTGGTAGCACACAATATTACCTAGTTCTCCCCTTGTCTTCTTCCTCTCCTAGTGTTCCATAATCTCCTACATACTCTTCCTCTTTTCCCAGTCCTTCAAATGCTTGGTGAAAGTATTGCCTCTCCTCCTTAGCTCTTCTTCATTACACCCCTTTTTCTCCATTTTTATTTGGTCATAATATCGATGGGTCCCTTACAGGTCATTATCTCAAGAAACACCCTACTTGAGATAACCTCTACCTAGTTAGGATGAATTATCACTTGTTTGGTCAGTTTTCAAAGATGTCCCCCTTAATGGTCACATTCCATAGCTTGCAACTATGGAGCCCCTCCCAATGGTGACATCATATCTTCCTCTGATCCTCTCTCCTCCACTAGTACCATTGGTATTTTTCACCTCTATGTTTTCATTGAACCTAGGTTGATGCATGTTGCCTCCTACACTTGCATTAAATACCCCATTGATGTATGACACGCCTCATTCTTGCACTAAATCAAGGCTACCATGTGTTGGTTTTGTGCTTTTCATGACTCTATATTACTATTTTATGATTCCTATTATGCTCATACTCTCCAGATTATCGTATGTCACATGGGACTCATCCTTTCCTTTCCATAAGAGATCATGTTGCTAATCCTACCTCACTTGTGGTAATATGCCAACCTCTATGATGTAGGTATCTAGCTAAACATGTTCTTGCATTGCTAATTGCTCATTCTTGGAAATGAAAGTATGTATTAGTCTACCCCCTATATATTGAACATATTCATGATGTACCCAAAATTTTGGACCTCATTATTATTGTCCTTTTTGTATGCTCCAACAATTTTGCAAGTGACATCCACAATTCTCTTCCTATTATATTAGTAATATTCCTCTTATTATTATCAAGGAAGGAGTTGATAACTAGCCCTTGTATACACTATGCCTAAATTATTGAGGCATCAAATAACATTATGTTTTTACAAGAATATATGAGTCAATGTCATAACGACCCTTTAGGTTCATAAGAGTTTCCAAATCTTCAAGGTGTTAAGAGCCATTATTTCCCAAATCATTCAGAATATAGAAGAAAATTGACCAATAGCTTATACATAGGTGATGAAAGAGATTTTAAAACCTTTTTATAAATCACAACCTTTTTACTGATGGTGTCTTTATGGGTTCAAAAACTTACTTTACAAACCTAACAATATTTCTACCTTTCAACATTCTCATGAACCCTTGGGTTTACCATTACTCCTTGTGGGTCATAAATTTTCGCTCACCAAATTCATACAAATTGAAATTTTTGTCACTTGCACAAGCCTATATGACATCAGTACAAATATATGAATTCAACTAGGAGTAGACCTTTTCCCTTTCAAGTTGATGATCCTCATCAACTTTGGGACTCAATGTCTCTTCATTAAATTTTCCTTCTAATGAGGATGGCATAGACAACTTCAAATGATCCACATATACATTGGAATATTTTCCCATATATGGTGACCAATCCAAGCAAATAGCTTTTATTCATTCTTATCCACAATCCTAAAATATCATTTTAAACCTTTCTTTGGTGGGTGCAAACACACTTGATCAAACTTAGGAGGTATGTGTTGTTAAATGCTTATCATGCCTCTTTTCGTAACTTGATTGAGATTCCTATAAGCTAGTTGCTTCTAGCTACACATGTTCATGGATTTTTCTTTTTAGTGAAGCTCACATATTTTCCCATAGATCAATTTTCTTAATTGTTCCACTTTGAGGGATAAAATTTCAAGTTAAAGTGAGTACAATAAAATATGAGAAAGCCATAGGTGGAGGATTTGAGGTGAGCAATGAATTGTGCAATTAACAATATTGATATATATAAATTACAAACAATCTTTCCAAATATTGGGATGTTATAGCCTCACAATCCTCCTTCAAGCCTACAATCATCTCAAACACTCGAGACTTTCATATATATACAAGTTTTGTAAGGTTTTAAACATTTGCCAAAATTTGAGCTAGATGTAGGTAATACCTTATATTCTTCAAGTAGATAAGAGTTTAACTTTAGAGATATAGTCAAATAAAAATAAACTAGAGGTATTAAAGGAAATTGACCATGTGGTTTTGTATATATTTATCATACCCTATTACTGAATCAAAATGTTGCAGGATAACATTCACATGAAGTCTGGTCTTTGTTGTGACCTGGATTGTGCAATTAACAATGATATATATAAATGACAAACAATCTTCCCAAATATTGGGATGTTATAGCCTGACAACAAATGAACCAATGTTTTATTTATATGCTTGGGATACCCATGCAATTAGAAATAAAGGATAGAATTCTCTTCAACTTATATCCATTATCATCTATTATAAAAGATTATGATTTGAGTTAATTTTTTTTTTGTTTTCCCAACAAATAATTCATGTAGTACTTCAATGCCTAAACTATGATGTGCAATTCCTTATCTTATTTGGGTATATTATGATTGCACCAACAAAAGTTTCAAGTGTTATGTTATCCAACTCCTTCATTGTATCAAAGGTTCTGCTATTGTGTATCATGCAAAATTTTCTTTGATTTCAAATGAAATTGCAAGTTTCATTAGATTTAATATTGATGGATTACAATTCTTTCAAGTCAAAGCTTTAGTTACTTGGTTTTCAATTGCAATGAATTGGAAGATTACACTTTCCTTTTCTAATGTTCATTGAAGAGACACTTCATTCCTAAATAATTTTCTAACCCCATGAATTACCTTGGTTCAATTAAATTATCTGGGATCAACCAATTTACAAAGAATTTTATATTTCTTAGGTCAATACACAATTCACATCCTCTAACTACAAAATCCGTACACAACAATAATTGTTTTCCAAGCTCACATTTCTTCATGTTGGCTTGCAATTAATTGTGTTGAAGGGTTAAAAATATCATCTCTAATTGTTTCAAATGATCTTCCCAAATCTTGCTAAAAGTCAAAATATCATCCAAGGAGTCTACAATAAACAAGTTCGAGAAATGGTATTAAGATATCATCCATCAATCTTAGAAGTGTTGTCATAGTATTGTGTAATATAAATTGCAAATGACTCACTCGTGCAATCCATGTGTTTTTTTTAAAGTAATATTCCAAATTATTCTTTGTGTATATTGTCATATTGGTATCCTTACTTCTAATCCAATTTCATGATAACACATGCTTACAATATTTGGCTGATATGTTCCTTGATTATTTCTAGGGGATATATATATATATATATTACAATATTACAATGTAATAGTAATGCCATATTACATTGTAATATGACATACAATATGGTATACCATATTACAATGTAATATGGTAATACCATATTACAATCTAATATGGTAATACGATATCTCATGTAATTTAATTTTTTTTTAACTTAAAGCCATCGTCACAATATCAATGATAGTTCGTCAGAAACAAATCTAATATTTTACCACAACCATCGCTATAGAGACGAAAGTTCATTGCAATTTGCCACGAATTTTCGTCGCACATATAGCATTTGCATTGTAAGTTTGGTTTTGAGATATATTTTTGTCGAAATTGCCACGTATTTTCGTCGCATGTTGTGACGGTTTTGCATTGCACATTCAACATCTATGTCGTAAGTTATTGGCCTGGCATAAATTTTCATCGAAATTGCGATGAATGTTCATTGTAATTGCCGCATTTCTTCATTGTTATTGCGGAGTAAATTCGTTGTAATTGTGACGATGCATAGGGTTAACCAATTTTGAAGGGTGACACGTGGAGTGCTTATTTCGTCGATGTTTCCATGCACACCTGGATCGTGGATATAGCGACAAAATTATTCCGATGAAAAAAAATATCGTCTTTCATGGAAATTGCGGTGGATAAGTGTGGCAATATCAACAAAAAACCGTCGCAAATTTGGTCATATGTACTAGTGAATGGAAGAATTCTCATTAACCGTAATGAATAATGAATAATTTACACATGATATACTTTGTATAACTTAATCAATGTGCATTGGAGGAGAACCAATGCACCATAGTGGCAGTATAGAGTGATATGGACACACACCAATAGTTATGGGATTGAACTGCCACCTAGTCTAGTCTCTCAGGCAGTTACGGGAGTGATTTGCCACCTCGCTGAGTTAACTAGTCAACCAGCCTTCAATTAATTGACTGAAAAAAAGTGCAGTGAGGAGTAGATCAAGGAATCAAGGGTATTGCGTTAGTTTGGTGATGAAACCAAGGAAAGTGCACATTATCATGGTAATGATCCCAATGTTGCATGGTGAAAAAACCAATGTAGCATCTTAGACTTAACTCAACTAGTCAAATTGAAGTGTCAATTCAAGAGAATATTCTCCAAGTGGAATATTCTCCCCTAAAATATAGGAGACTGGATAATGACTAATTATGACTAATAAACAAGGAAAAACCTTAAGAAAAAGAAATCCCAAGTATGTGTGAAGTAACTCCAACAGATTCACGCCTAGGTTACTTCATCAATTGCATGTTTAAATTCTTTTCTGGAACTCTTATTTGTATTTACAAGAACTGCCACATAAAACCTAAATAATGAAAGGTTCTTTTGTTTGGACATGTAATCATAGGATTAAATTAATAATAATTTGTTTTCTAGTTCGATCCTTTCAAGAATAGTCATTAAACCTTATCAAGAAAGGCATACTATCGCCTTTAATAAGAATTATGTCAAATCTTGGGACCCATTTCTGCTTTTGTAACAGTCGTATCATTGATATGATTTACGTTGAGAAGTAGTGTCGTGTGTTAGAATATTATTCGCAAGTTTCTCCATATATATATCTATTTGCTATCATATAAAAAACCATGTGGAATTAAGTTGGCATTGGATAATGAGCTTTAGACATTGATTCTTACTGAATCCCACTCAAGCATTCAATTACATAACACCTACAAAAATCTCTGATGTGTGATAATCATAAATGATAGAGGCACGCAACTAAATTAGTCGTTGGGATGGTTAGGTGTCTTTGAGAACTTCCCAGAATCTTTGGACTCTTCCTTGAAATTCTTATTGTTGACCGACGACTAAAATTTTTGAAATTTACCATCCGCTTCAACCTTGAAATAAATTTTTTGTCTCTTAATCATCGAATCGAGGAAATAAGTTCTTTTAATTTTATCTATTTTACAATTTATCCCTTCCATATTAAATTTTTGTTGCACGCTCACACTTTATATTACACTCAAGTTGTCTCACTTACTAATCATCTAAGTAGTATGAAGATAATATTTTGATAAGGTAAAATCGTCTAAGTTATGGATTATATAAGAGATGTAATATATAGTATTCGATTTTATTATATATATATATATATTGATTGTTAGGTATCTAACCCCTTACATAGGTAGAATAATATATTTCCATGTAATAAAGGTCAATATTAATAAGGCCTAGCAATAAGGAAGAATAAGTCCAATGTAAGAAGACCTGATATAAGCTTTTGCTTATAGAAGGATCTTCCTCTAGATTGTTCTTTTGATAGACATATTTAGTATAAATAGGAGTTCAGGGTGTCATAAGTTTTGTCTTGGATATTACTGTAATAGACCTCTACTCTGGTGGAGGTTTCCCCCTCAAAGAGGTAAGTGAACATTTCTCTCAATAATCAAAGTGCTCTTCTGGTGTTATTCTGGTATCATTTTGGTATTATTGTGGTGTTGTTTTGGTTATATTGTTGTTTATCTTCCATTTCTAGCTAATTATTTTTGTTCTGCATACTATTTTATATCTCAAATATTACAAGTGGTATCATAGCACCTTCTTCGATTGAAAATTGTGGGTTAAATTTTTTTCATGGTAGAGACATATTTCGACGTCTTTAAGCTATAGATATTTGTCGTTACATGCATAAACCCACGGTCGGGGATTCATACATGCAAAAAATACAAGTGGTACTTAAGCGCACATATGTTGGCCTCCCTTGTAACCCATGTTGGTACCCTTTGAGTGGTAGCGCATCAGACAACACCTATATACGGATCAACCTAGATCTTCGGAATCCCTCCATATATAAACCTATCAACCATGTGTCTACTATAGTGCCACCGAGAAAAACAATTGGGAATATACTCTCTAGTACCTAGGTAGTCCGGTAGTATGGCTAAGCGCATGACCTAGAATCCTTAGTTGGTTCCTTGAGATATTGGGTTGAGTACTACTGTTGGACCGTGCACACATATAAAAGAACTATAACACAGGGAAAACCCTTATCTGTAGAACCCTTGAATACCCTAACCTTTGGGATGGAAACACAAACAGAACAAACAAGATCTATTTCCATGCAACTGTGTCTCTTACATTTGGGTTGCGAAATTACTAAACATTTCTTCCTGTTAAGCATTTGGGCATTTCATCACTGCAGTATTCTTTAGATCAAAGTATAACTCTGCAAAAGTAAAAAAAATAAAAGTTCTGGATCTTGCTGGCACCATTATTTGAGACCTATTCCATTGGATTTCTCTCTTCGCCCTTATCATAGTCATACCTATCATTTTTTAGCAATTTTTTTTTTTCGTGGAACTCACCCCCTTCAAACACTCTTATTTGGAATTTACCCCTTTGGATTCAACTCTTCACCATGATTGTTGTGATACAATTCACCCATAACCCATTTTCTGTGTGGTCCCACCCACCCATTTTCGTGTTCCCTCTTCATCATGGCCCACACCCATAGCTAAGACTTGGAAGCTCGCTTCAATACCTTGCACTCTAATTTCATAGAAAACCGACAAGAAGTGAAATAACTTAGTGCCAATATTTCCACCATCAATAAAAACATGCATTCCTCCATCATCGCCACAATCAAGGACCTCAAAAAAGACCTCAAACAAGACATTGTTACCCATATTCAATCTGTCACTACGATGATCTGTGCCAAGCTACATATCCCTGCAGATATTCCCCCATCTGACCCACCTTTGTAAACTGAAGGTGAAACTTCCTCTCACTCCCATAATTTTCATCCCCATCACTTTCAACATGACCTACGCCTTCCACATGTGGATGTGACCAAATTTGATGGCTCAGATCCCACTAGCTCAATAACTCAAATCGAACAAGATTTTTATTTGTATGGCATTATGGATGAGTTGGAAAAACTCTGGTATGGTCTTCTCCATCTAGATCAAGAACGTTGGCAATGGTGGCAATGGAGAAAAAATGCCTGCCAAGGCTATGTGTCTTGGACACACTTTTGGGCAGAGATTTATGAATGCCTTGACAGTGATACCCACCATTTAGTTCATTTGATAAAGTTGAAACAATATGGCATAGTGGAAGACTTTATAGATGATTTTGAGAAATTGGATTTTCATACAGAGGGCATGTTTGATGATTTTTTCTGAGAATGTTTTATCAGTGACATCAAGGATGAGATTCGTGCCCATGTCCTCATGGTTGAGCCTCATAGTTGGGTGGATGCTACTAAAAGAGCTAAGGAAGCACAACAGGTTGTCTCTTCTAAAAAATGAAAACCATCCTTTATTCCTCACACTAAACCAGTCACTCCCACTCCTCCTTATACTCCACTAAAGATCCATAAATTGACCAGAGATGAAATGGTTCAATGCCAAATCAAAGGCCTTTGTTATAATTGTGATGAAAAATATTTTCATGGGCACAAGTGTAAGGAACAAAATATTTGTATGTCCATCTCAGAGGATGTTTCAGAAGAGGATGTTGAGGCTCCCCTTGTGTCTATGTCACCTAAACCCACTGACATGACCCCTCCCTCAAACCCTCATGAAGTAGAATCAGTCATTTCTCTAAATGCTCTCACTGGCTTCTCTACTCCCCAAACCCTCAAGCTAATTGGTTATATTAAGCATAGGAAGGTCATCATTCTTATTGATAGTGGAAGAACCCATAATTTTATTCATCATCACATTGCCAAAGAAACTAATTTCTATATTCGTGCCATCAATAATTTTCAAATCATGATTTCCAATGGTAGGTCCATGAAATGTGGAGGGCATTGTGAAAATGTGTGTCTCCAAATTGGTGATTAACACCTGAAATATCATATGTTTTCGATCGACATGGGAGGTTGTGACATTGTGTTGGTGCAGAAAGGCAAAGGAATTTAGGTCCCATTCTCATTGATTTTAAGGAATTAACCATGCAACTCGACCAGGAGGGATAAAAATATAAGTTCCAAGGAATCATCGTCAGTTCCCCAGATATCATCAGTTCCCATCACATGCATTAGAAGCTGCTAAAAAAAGGTCATTCTGGCATTATTTCCCAACTCCATACCATACAAGCCATTGAGACACACTTTGTGTCGCAAGACCTCCAATCCATCCTCTCTAAACATCTAGTCAATTTTTCCACTCCCCATGGACTCCCTCCTTCCCATTGTGTTCATTATCATTCCATTCCCTTTGTCCTAGGAAGCCTTCCTCCCAATATCCATCCCTATCGTCACCCCTTTTCCCAAAAAAATGAAATTGAGAAAATTGTTCAAGAACTTATCGACACAGGTGTTATTCGCCCTATTACGATCCCCTACTCCTCTCATGTGGTCATGGTCCTTAATAAATAATGTTCTTGGTGAATGTGTCCTCACTTTTTCACCCTAAAAAAGCTCACCATTAAAGAAAAATTTCCCATCCCTGCCATTGATGACCTCTTGGATGAATTGAGTGGTGCCAAGTTATTTACTAAAATTGATCTTCGTTCTAGCTACCACCAAATCGATATGAACAAGGAAGGCATTCCTAATATTGCATTTAGAACTCATGAGGGCCACTATAATTTTTTGGTCATGCTCTTTGTCTTGTGTAATGCTCCCTCCACTTTCCAAAGCCTCATGAATGATGTCTTTCGTCCTTTTCTTCATCATTTTGTCTTAGTTTTCTTTGATGATATCCTCATCTATAGTAAAACATGGACAACCCATCTTTCTCATGTGGATCGAATTATCCATCTACTCTCTCAGCACCAGCTTTTCCTCAAATACTCTAAATGTGATTTTTACCCCTCGGAAGTTGAGTACTTGGGTCATCTTATTGGAAAGGCCGGTGTAAGGGTGGATCCTAAAAATATTGAAGCTATGCAACATTGGCCTCACCCAAATACTCTCAATATATTGCATGGATTTTTGGGTTTAACATGTTATTATCACAAGTTTGTTAATAATTATGGACATATTGCAACACCTCTCACTTCTCTCCTTCAAAAAGAATTCTTTCACTTAGACTCCATCAATTTCTTAGACTTTTCAAACCTTGAAGATGGCCATCTGCACCACTCTAGTCCTGGCCCTTATTGATTTCACAAAGACCTTTGTCGTGGAATGTGATGCTTCTAGGAAAGGAATTGGCACCGTCCTTATGCAACATGGCCCACCTTTGGACTTTATGAGAAAACAACTGTCAGAGAGAAATTTGGGCAAATCAATATATGAAAAGGAAATGTTGTTTATTCTTCATGCTGTGGATCTTTATTGCCCTTATCCATTGGGGAAACTCTTCGAAATTAAGACAGATCATCAAAGCCTCAAGTATTTTCTAGAACAATGCCTTTCCCCCCCCAGAGAAACAAAAATGGGTGACTAAGCTCTTTGGATATCATTATGAGATCATTTACAATAAAACCAAAGACAATGTGGTTGTTGATGCACTTTCCATAAAATATGAAGATGAAGGGTCCCTTTTTTCTCTCTCCTTCATTATACCAGATTGGCTCCAAGTTGTTCGCTAGGAATGGCTACACGATCCCAAAAGTTCGCATCTGATACAACAATTGCAAACCAATTCTCCAGTCTCCTTAGGGTACTCTTGGCTAAATGATGAGTTTTGATACAAAGGTCGTTTGTATTTAAGTAAAGATTCAAAACATACATCCATGGTACTTTTTGAGCTTCGTGCTACACCCACCGTTGGGCACTCTGGGTTTTCCAAAACCTATGATCGAGTCAAACATTCTTTTTTATGGGATGGTATGAACCAGGACATTCATAATTTTTTGGTTGAATGTGATGTGTTTCAACGAAACAAGGGAGAAACAGTCAAATATCCTGTCACACTACAACCGCTTTTGATTCCACCTGCTATGTGGAAGGATATCTCTATGGATTTTATTGTAGGCTTACCTAAATCCGGCAATAAATTAGTCATCATCGTTGTAGTCGATCATCTTTCCAAGTATGCTCATTTCTGTGCTCTTCAACACCCATTTACAACAACCATTATGGCTCAACTTTTCATGGATCAGGTCTTCAAGATTCATGGCATGCCACACTCTATTGTTTCTGATCGTGACCCAACTTTCACCAGCAATTTTTGGCAATAAATCTTCAATCCACAAGGAACCCAATTTCATCTCAGCACAACTTATCATCCCCAGACTGATGGTCAAACTGAATTTATCAACAAGTGTTTGTAAACATATTTGAGGTGTTTTGCATCAGAAAGGAAAAATCAATGGGATCAATGGTTACCACTAGTTGAATGGTGGTACAACACTTCTTACCATACAACTACTCGCATGACTCCTTTTGAAGCGGTATATGGACAAAATCCACCTTCAATTCTCTCATATTTTCCAGGTGTCTCGAAGGTCCAGGCAGTTGACCAAACACTTACAATTCGAGAGGCTATCCTTTGTACCCTTAAAGAGAATTTGGTCATGGCCTAGAATCACATGAAAAAACAAGCAGATCAAGGTCACTCTGAACATCAATTTGCAAAAGGGGATCAAGTTTTTCTTCAACTGCAGCCTTACAAGAAGAATTCTCTCAAGGATGACCATTTTCAGAAACTAGCACCCAAATTTTATGGTTCTTATACCATTCTCAAGCATGTGGGACAGGTGGCCTATCATTTATCGTTGTCGAGTCATTCTAAGCTCCATCTTGTTTTTCATGTTTCCTTCTTAAAGAAGGTGATTGGAACTAAGTGCCAAACTCAAACAAAACTTCTTGAGTTGAGTGAAGAAGGATCCATTTGGATACAACCACAAGCAGTTTTGGACCAATGTGAGATTCGTCTGCATCAGTGAACCATCAAGGAAGTGTTAGTCCAATGGAAAGATACAAATCGAGTAGATGCCACTTGGGAACCAACTACCATTCTGCGACAATTTCTGTATCTCAAGCCTTGAGAACAAGGTTGTTTTTAAGGGGGAGGACATGTTAGGGACATAACCCATTACGTAGGTAGAATAATATATGTTCATGTAATAAAGGTCAATATTAATAAGTCCTAGCAATAAGGAAGAATAATTCCAATGTAAGAAGACCTAATAGAATCTTCTGCTTCTAGAAGGATCTTCCTCTAGATTGTTCTTTTGATAGACATATTTAGTATAAATAGGAGTCGAGGGTATGAGAAGTTTTGTCTTGGATATTGTTGTAATATATCTCTTCTCTGTTGGAGGTTTCCCCCTTGAAGAGGCAAGTGAACATTTATCTCAGTAATCAAAGTGCTCTTCTGGTTTTATTCTGGTATCATTTTGGTATTATTGTGGTGTTGTTCTGGTTATATTGTTGTTTATCTACGATTTCTAGCTAATTATTTATGTTATGCATACTATTTTATATCTGGAATATTACATACATACATACATGCATATATATATTATAAGAACTAGATTAAAGGAGTCTTACAATTATAATTAATGCAATATGAGACACAAGACATATTTAATGTTTTGACTGTGTAATAGTTATGACCTCTTATGGTATTCCCTAGGGGCATTTTTTTTTACAATTACAAGGATTACATTTAGAGTCTAAATTTTATCATTTTTGCATTAGAATACACCAGTAAGTAAGTCATTAGAACTAGCGATTTATTTTTGGTCCATGTGCTTGAGATAATTGGGATAATACACAAAGTTGCATAGTCTTATCTAGTGTAGATAGACAAATTTATATATTTTGGATATTTTAATCAATGATAGAATATTCTAGTATACGACAAAACTGTAATTTATTGAGCATGTAATGAACATTTCACATTGCATATCTAACATTGTAAAAATTAACTCAAGTATGAAGTTACCTTTGTGTACCTAATAAATTGTAATTCCTTGATGGTGGTTTACTATTGGAGATAATTAGGGTGTCAAAATTACTCAATAATAATGAATTAGTAATTTGAAGTGTTTAACTTGTGCAAGAATACATTCAATTTAGTAAGTGATTGATGGAGCTTGATTAGATGTGCATGTTATGGGTTCCCTTGTGCTACAATTGGGTTGAACTTTAAAAAACAAAATTACCGTATGATTTTCATGATTCAAGTTAAAGCTATTTGATCTATCTATTTTAGTCGTTCATTCAAGGGGTCTATTATGTATGGTATCAGATTCGGTTCAACACTCTGACATGGAACCCGATTACGCCTTCCATTTTTTTGTTATATAAGTTAAAGTGTTTAACTTGTGCAAGAATACATTCAATTTAGTAAGTGATTGATGGAGCTTGATTAGATGTGCATGTTATGGGTTCCCTTGTGCTACAATTGGGTTGAACTTTAAAAAACAAAATTATCGTATGATTGTCATGATTCAAGTTAAAGCTATTTGATCTATCTATTTTAGGCGTTCATTCAAGGGGTCTGTTATGTATGGTATCGGATTCGGTTCAACACTGTGACATGGAACCCGATTACACCTTCCATTTTTTTGTTATATAAGTTAAAGATGAATCACTAATGAAATTTATATTTTGTTATGATAGGTATCATGGTCAGAGGACCTAAGATGAGTAGACAACATGGTGCAGGGGGAATCAGTACACTTCCTCTGATAGAATCCATGAAGGAGGGAAAAAATCCACTTGGAGAGGAGCAAACTACTGAGTAGGAGAAGCTTGTTGTGGGAGATGTGGTAGGTATGATGAGATCCCTCCAGAGGATGTTAGAGGCATTGATCAACCACTTGGATTGAGATGAGGGCAGAGATTTTTTTCCCAATGAGGGTTCTTAACACACTCCAGTAGGTAGTAGTAGTAGTATACATAGAGAACTTGAGAAAGTTAAATTTCCTGAGTTATGGGGTGCCACAGATGGCTTAGCCGCCGAGGCATGGTTGGAGAACATGGTGATGTGATTTTCACTATGAAATTACACCTCCAATATGATATTATGCATGGTGGTCTTTCAATTGAAAGGGAGTGCTCTTATTTGGTGGAAGACACTCTTACCTCAAGTAAACATGGTCTTTGAAGACATGTCATGGGAATTGTTAGAGGAACGATTCTGGGAAAGGTACTTGTCTGAAGAATTCATTGAGCACAAGATTAGTGATTTCAACGCCTTACGACAGGGTAGTCATATAGTACAAAAGTATGAGGCCAAGTACATGGAGTTACTTAGATATGCTCCACATTTGAACACTGATAAATTAAAGTTTAACAAGTTTGTATTCGGTCTCAACTTCAACATTCATGCCAAAGTGAGGATATTGATGCCTTAGACATTGCACGATGTAGTTCAGAAGGCCCTCATTTTTGAGGAAGAGTTGACCAGTGGGGGTCAGGGCAGGATTCCTTCTAGACAGATAGCACAGGTGCCACCGGGAGCACAACAACATCAGACACCATTTAGACAGACTTATGGGTACTGTGATATGCCTAGAGGACTTGTATTGTCGACATCATGTCGATGGAATACTCAACAGAGGAATCCCTAGAGAGCACCACATCAGTAGCATCAACAAAAACATCATCCACAACAATCACAATAGTTTAGATCTGGTCTGCATAATAGACCAGTACAACAGACTCCTAGGCCAACATCTACTACTTTTGGGACTAGGAGCACATGTTGGACATGTGGAGAGCCACATTACCAGAGATATTTTAAAATTAAGAAGGAAAGAGTTGCCAGATACATGCAGCGATGAATAACTTCCAGGTTGAGCATCATTACACCATACTCGAGACATCTGGTATGATAATCAATCATCATTTTAGTATTTTAATAGATCCAGGAGCTACTGAAATTTTTGTATCTAGTGTTGCGCTTAAAAGAATTAAGGTGAAGTAAATCAAACAATATGAGTTTAGACATGTGGAAATGGCATCTGGAGCCAAGCAAAAGGTTGGAGGAAAAGTGAAGGATTGTAGCATTAACTTGGGTGACTTAGTTACAAGTGTAAAAATGTATGTTACAATCTTGGGATCTTACGATATAGTGATATGAATCGATTGGTTAGAATCGCACGATGTGATACTTAACTGTAATATGAAATGGTTAAGTTTGAATGATGATTTGGGACATGGTAGAGTAATTGTAGGAAGAAACCAAGGAGTGTCGTTGAGATTTATTTCTTCCCTACAATTACAAAAAATTATGTGTAAATGATGTAATTTGTATGCCATTTTGGTGCTTAACAAAAAGGGGGACACGAAAGGATTATAAAATCTTCTTGTAGTATATGAGTTTGCCAATGTATTTCCTGAGGAATTACCATGTTTGTTGCCTAAAAGAGAATTATAATTTACCATAGACCTAAAACCTGGAACATAAACAATTGCAAGAACATCATATTAGACGTCGACACCAAAATTGCAGTAGTTGAAAATGAAATTGAAGGAGTTGTTGGATTTTTGACTTATATGTCCAAGCATATCAACGTGGGGTGTGCAAGTGATTTTTGTAAGAAATAAGGATGGGTAATGGAGGATTTTCATTGACTATCATCTATTGAACAAATCTACGATAAAGAACCAATACCTGTTGCCAAGGATTGATGATTTATTTGACTAGATGAAAGGAGCAAGAATGGTTTCAAATATTGACTCAAGATCAGGATATCATTAGTTGAAAATTAAGGAGGAAGATATCCCTAATATGACATTTAAGATGATATTCAGACATTATAATTTTCCAGTTTTACCATTTGTATTGACAAATTCCCCCGGCATATTCATGAGTTTGATGAATGGGGTATTATGTGAATGCTTGGACAACTTTGTATAAGTATTTATTGACGACATATTGATTTATTCTTGAATAAAAGAATATCCTTACAAACACTTGAGGTTATTTTTACAATGTCTAAGAGAAAACAAGTTGTACGGGAAACTGTCGAAATGCTTGTTTTACCAGACGAAGATTCATTAGTTGGGACATATAATATCTAGAGAAGGTATCGCTATGGATCCAGTGAAATTAGAGGCTATTATGGAATGGCCAACACCAATGAACACATAATAAGTACGTATCTTTATGGGCTTAGTGGGTTATTATCAATGCTTCGTCAAAGGTTTTTCAAAGATAGCAAATCCAATTATGGAATTGCAGAAGAAAAACAAGAAATTTGTATGGTCATCAAAATGTGCGGAAGAATTTCAAAATCTTAAGGATTTATTAATGACATAATCGATACTGAAGGTTCCTAACATGGACAAGGAATTATTGGTATGCATGAACACATCCAAGAAAGTTCTAGGTGGAGTTTTGATGCAAGACGGTCAAGTGATCACTTACATTTTAAGGAAATTAAGAAGGCATGAAGAGAATTATGCAACACACGATTTGGAGTTATTCGAAATTGTTTATGCCTTGAGAGTTTGGAGGAATTATCATATTGGACAAAATTTCAAGTTAAAGACTGATCACTGTGGATTGCAACATATTTTCACTCAGAGGACTTGAATGCGTGACAAAGGCATTGGTTAGAACTACTTAGTGAATATGAGTTTGATATTACCTACATTAAAGGAATAGTGAATAGAGTAGAAGATGTGTTGAGTTAGAGACCACACATGTTCTTAGTAATACCTCTTTAAATGAATCTTCGAGAAAATATTCTAGCTTTACAGATTGATGATGATTGGTACAAGGAAGTTAAGGATGGACAAGATACCATGATGGTACCAAGGTATGAAGGTTATTCATTTGACAATGACAGATTGTTTAGGTATAACAACATAATTTATGCGCCATCTAACAATCAATTAAGAAGTTTATTTTAAGAGAATCTCATCAAGCAATATACCTGGCTCATCCTAGAGTCATGAAGATGAAGGAAGACCTTAAGCCTTTATTCTTCTCGAAAGGAATGAAGAATGACATAGTTAATTACACGGAAATATGTTTAGAATGTCAACAAGTGAAGGTTACGCATAGACATCCAATAGGATTATTACAACCACACGTGACTCCTGAATCGAAATGGGAACTCATTTCGATGGATTTTATTATTGGATTTCAACTGAAAAAAAGGAGACATGATTTGATTCATGTAGTTGTTGAAACTCTGACGAAGATTGCACATTTTATTCTAGTTCATACGACATATCAAGAACCATACATAGATAGGGTTTTTTTTAGAGAGATTGTGAGATTACACAGAGTACCAACAAAGATCATATTTGATTGATGATCAATGTTTACTGGATGATTTTGGAGGAGTTTCCAAGAGGATTTGGGAACACAATTTAATTTTAGCACAACATATCACCCCAAGATAGAAGGTCAAACTAAAAGAATGAATCATATTTTAGAGGATATGTTGAATATGTATGTAAAGGATAAAAAAAATGATGGGAAGAATTCTTAACATTGGTAGAATTCATGTACACCAACAACTGTTATCAAAGTTCGATAAACATGGCACTATTTGAGTTTATTTATGGATGATCATGTCAGACACCTCCGAGTTGGGAACGACTATAGGATAGGGTCCTAGTAGGAATTGAAGTGATCCAAGAAATGAAAGAACATATGTGAATGATAAGAAAAAGGATTAAAGAAACACAAGATCGATAGAAGAGTTATGTCGATGTCCATCACATTGACTGCAGTTATGAGATTGGCGATAATTTTCCTACAAGTGAAACCACATAAGTGTTTGATAAAATTTGGAAAGGGTGTTAAAATCTCTTCTTGGTTTCTGGGACCTTTCGAAGTTGTAGAAATAAAAGGACCCATGGCTTACCGACTAGCCTTACCTAATTATTTGAGGCGTATGCACGATGTATTTCATGTATTTGTTTTACGATATTATATTTCATATTTGTCACATGCTATTGACTTGATTTCTTTGTGGTCAGATGAGGGTGCTCTCATGGTGGAGCTAATCTGCATATTGGACCATTGCACTCAAAAAATATGACATCAAATAGTCTATCAGGTCAAGGTCGAGTGGGACAACTATACTCCACACTCGACTACATGGGAGGACACATATGAGATGCATCAACAATTTCCTTATTTGTTTGATATATTGGATATTTAGATTTGTGTCATATACATTTATTACTTTCATTTAGATTGTACAAAATTCGGGACGAAGTTTAAAACAAGACGGGGTGTATGTAACATCAAGTTCCACTGAGCACATTTTATACTAACATATTCTTTGAGGACACTTGTGAGCAATGATCTAGTTATGATACATTATGATTATGTTTTGATGATGAGATTATATTATGATTTAATTGTGATTATATGTTAAATTCTAGATGTATGTATATTGGAAGGTATTATTTATGAGTTCTCCTGAGGGTGTAGGATACCTAACAAGTTGAGGATGTCGATGGCATCAACGAACTTAGGTATTATTAAAGATTTATATTGAGTGTGCATGATACATGAGAGGTTGAGGATGTCGATGGCATCAACCAACTTCCTCGGACTCTCGATTGACGAAAGTAGTGTATTTGTATTTGGTTTGAGTATTTATTTACATGCATGTGCTATATGATTGATTCCAGTATGGATTTTTGTATATGAATAATTGACATTGTTCTTGTGAGTGGATGGATACATGGTGAAGCTTGCTAATCCGACTCACATATGGAGTAGAGGGGTCATACACAGAAACCGGATGATTGAGGGAGAGGTGTGGAAACGTCCCTATTAGAGCCTACTAGCACTCCTGCCTTAACCAAAATATAGGTTAACAATTACATATTTCGTGAGGTCCACGATGCTGTGAGGGAAGACTGAGACAGTTTCTCACAAATAATTCTAAGAGACGTGCAATAAGGTGTAATCCTTGTTCCTTAGACAACCCTTAGTCTCTCACAAGGTCAACCAAGTGGAGTGTTGACTACAAGTGTCAGACAAACTTCCAAACTAGTCAAATGTGAGTGGCACCCTTGTTGCATGGAAGTGCATCTTGAAAGGCACATCACACAAACAAAGTAAGAGTCAATAAAATCTAGAAGGCCTATAAAACTAAGATAAAATACTTAGACTATAGAAAATATCTTACTTTTGATGATTGAATCATCTTGAGTCATTTCACAACTAATCCTAACTAAAAGAAGACTCGTAATCCAACTCAAACTAAAAATTAGTTAGGGGACACAAAAAAAATGAAGAATTAGGGGACTAAGGGACAACTAATAGGAAGAATAGGAACAATTTGGGGAATGTGAGGGAAAATGCCTAAATAAATAAAATAAAAAGGGAATTAATATGCGCGACTTGGGAGAGTGTGACACATGAGTGGGTGAATAGTCATTTAATTAAATTATTAAAAAATAAATATTTGTGCATGGGATTTTTCTATAAAATAATTGGAGAGGAAGGGAGAGGGGCTCACTTTGGAAAAGTGTTGTTATGCTGTCAAAAATTTTCTGAACTAGTTTACTTGTTGAGAGTTGGGTTTCAAAACTTGTGAAAAGAGTGGAAGCTCTTCCTTGCAAGACCAAGTTTTGGTGTTATTGATTTATGGTTTATTGTGTGTGACCCCTTTGTGGCTCGAGGGGCTAAGGGGGAAGAAGAGTACCGTTAGCCAATGGGAGGTACCGGTGAAGTCTTTGGATTGGCAATCAAAAAGGAAAAATGTTGCACAAGACTATGGATTGTAGATCGGTATCAAGATCATCTCATCTAGGTTACGGTATTTTATTGCTTGATGTTGTAGATTAATAATTTCTTGAAAAGGTAATCAATGATTTAAGTAACAGGATGAATAGTTATTTTTGCCACAATTTCTGTAGAATGTGAAAATGTTGTAATTTCTCTTATACAATGAATCTAGGAAGTGTGTTTAAATTAAATTTTGAATTGATTTGAATAATAAATCTGATATATAACATATCTAATCTATGTAACGATTATTTTTAAAATGCCCTGTTCTACATTTATGTTATTATAAAAATATTTGCAAATGAAATGATGAGGTATACGAAAAATTTATCATTGAACATGTTGTTGCACTATTGGAATTTTAATTGTTAGTGTAATTTCAATGTTAATGATTTCTGTTACAACCATAGGCAGGGAGCGATTTGTAGTCTTCTCATGACAACCTTTGATATTGTGTTAATTCAAAGAATTGCAAAATACTCACGAATCCCATTGGTGTTTTTGTCAAACATATTCATGATCGTACATAGAGAATGGATGTACAATGTTGTTGCTAATAGATGTAATTTTTATCAAGAATTATTTGGAAATCTTCCTCGGTATTATAAAGTAAATTTGAAATTGTAAAAGAAAAATCTTGAATACTTACTACGGTTACCAGTCATTTGGCTCAGCAGATTAACACTTAATTTCCATTTCTCTGTAATTGAATGCTTTTAATTGGTTTTGTAGTTGAAACACTACATGGATGAAAATTGCAGGTACCTTAAGAATTAGAGATACAAAGGGGTTATACAAGATGGTGTTACAAAGGTTTAGGATTATATGGGTTACAAAGATTAGACATACTAGGTATTGAAAATTTTAGAATTTTAACGGGTTAGAGATTACATGGGTTATATGTTAGGTGTTATAGGAGTTACATGTTAGGTTATATGAAGTATGACTTGTATAGGTCAATTTGGGATTATAGGGACTATAAATTATGAGTGATAGGTGCTATAGTGTTTATGATGTATTGATTTTATAGGTATTATAAGTCATTGAGGTTAGTGGTTGAGGGTTATAGTGGTAAAGGCTTAGATGGGTATGTATTATATGTTTAGGAGTGATAAATGTTATAGTTGTTAAGGTTTATACAGGATAATTGTTACATGGATGAGAAATTATAGAGGTTAACTTTAAGGCTTGTAGGGGCTATACGGGTTAAGAATGATAACATTATAATGTTTATAATGTTTAGGAATCGTGACATATATAAGGTTTATGAGTTATAGGTTTATTTATTAAGTGGTTGTAAGGATTGTGGATTAGAAGTTATAATGGTAAATTCATAGGGATTAAATGTTATAAGGGTTAGAGATTATATAGGTTAAAGGTTATAAGGATTAGAACTTATATGGATTATATATGAGTTAAATTTTAATTGTTAGAGGGATGGGAGTTATATGATCTAGGTTTGATTAAGATTATGATGTTTAATTGTTAGATTAGAAGTTATAATGGTTAGGGCATATGAATTAAATGTTGTAAGGGTTGGGAATTATATGGGTTAAACCTTATAAGAATTAGAACTTATATGGATTCAATGGGG